>JANRGW010043962.1:25784-47173 GCA_024733675.1 Psilopsiagon aymara | reverse complement strand
GAAGGGAAGGGAAGGGAAGGGAAGGGAAGGGAAGGGAAGGGAAGGGAAGGGAAGGGAAGGGAAGGGAAGGGGAAAGGGAAAGAAAAAAGAAAAGGAAAAAAGAAAAGAGAAAAGAAAAGAAAAAAAAAAGAAAAGAAAAAAGTATTAACTATTTAAATGATCAAGTGAAAAAAAGGTACACATAAAGCTAAATTATCCCCCTTCTAATCATAAATTCACACGTGCTCCAGGGAGGGAGATAATGCAACCTTATCTGTGTCTTGTTGAACTTGGCTATTTAGATGGCTAACCCTTTTCTGACATGGTCTTTTTTTATATTAATAACTGTTCCAAATGGTGTCTTTCCCTATTAGAGTGACATTCTGTCACCAGTTTGGGCCTGATGAAAAGAAAAACATGAGGCAGTGAAGAAAAGCAGTCTTGGCAAAACGAAGAACATGATATTTGGCAAGATTTGTTGTTAATGTCTTATAAATGTTGTCAAAGAGTGGTTTTAGTTTCTTTTGAAGTCAAATGCTAAAAGGAAATCTTTTCTTTTACATCCTGTTTGGTAAAGGGGCAGAAGAGTCTTTCACTGTAAAATGACATTGCTTTTCCAAAAAAGAAGTGTCAGAATGTTTGGTCAGTATGATCTGGCTTTCTAAACATTCCTGGTGGCTTTGCAAAAGGATTTTTCTTCATTTGGATGGCTTGCATTCTCTTTCTGTATGGCACTCTAAAAAGTTTGTCACAAGTAAAGGGTCAAGTTTTATTCTTAACTGTAGTAGATAGACACTGTGGAAATAATGTAGTTCAGGCACTGGTCTGAGTCCTGCTCCTATCACACACATACGTATATATATGTGTGTATATATATATATATATATATATCAGGTTTCTAGGATGGTTTTGTCACTTTTGGATCAAACCAGCTCCTATAGCAGGTAAAAACAGACAAGACAAATCACGCAGCAATGATACTGACTTCACTCAGATTAAATGCAAGAAGAGGAGCTCAAATTTCAATATTTTTTTAATTGCAAGTGGCTAATTCACTGACTGCTAAAAACTATTCATGAATAATTTATATCTCAACTATCAAACTATGTATGGGATGAGATACTAGGGAGAGTAAGGAAACATAAACCTGCAACTCTTCCTGCTTGTAAAGTCTGTGCTAAGCTTTAACCTGTGTAATATCTAATTCTTAGTTTTGTTTTAATGATTGATCTTAAAGCATGTAAATAGCTGAGTGATTTATGAAATTTTATTAGGAAAAATTATTTAGCAATTTTGAGAAGAAATGATGATGTAAACTAAATACAATGGAAATAAAAATCTCAAAATTAGAGCCTGACAGTTATTAGTGCTTCATTTACAGGTTGTGATGACTTTGCCTTTCCATTTTGGCCTATTTACAGCTTTGTTTTGTTTTTTTTAGTGACCAGAATACGATGTATATACACACACATGCATATATGCACATATATTTACACACGTATGTTTGCTCCTTACCAATTTATAATTGTCTGGGGCTTCAGGGAGGATTCAGCCCAGTTTGAAACAAGCTATGACAATAGGAAAAGACAGAGAACCCAAAGGTCTAGGAAATTAACTTCATACAGAGATTCTTCAACATAAAAACAAATATAAGCACAATGCTCAATTTCATTATTTTGCCAAGTACATCACAAACATTTTCATGCCTTACCACATGCCTGTAAGCCACAATATGTAAGCCTTAGCAGTTCCATTTTACAGCCAAGAAATTAAGGCACAGTGAAGACTAAAGCTTTATAAACACAGGCGCCCAGTTTGAAGCATCTGGGGCCTGGCTGATGAAGGTCTGAGAACTACAAAATTGCTATAAATGGAACCGCAGTTCATCAGCTTTTGAAGGCCTTGCAAATAAGCTCTCCTAAGATTTACCAAGCAGGAGCAGTAAAGTTTCCTTTCAAAGTGCCAGCCTGAAGAACATTCTGGACATCAGAGTTGTGTCTTACTGACCTCTAAGCTTTATTTCCTTTCCCTATGTAGTTTTTTTTGGGCAGCACTGGATCTTGAACTGAAGGCCTAATACTGCCCATGTAAAAGATGGACCACATCATAGGTCCTGCTTCTGTCTTTTGCATGGGGCAGGTATGGAGAGTGCCTCTTTGGCAGAGAAGCCAGGCATGCTCCCTAAACCACACAGACTGCAGCCAATAGAGGATGTACTCTAGCCTGGGCACTGGCAAACAGTAGCCCCTGACTGGGTCTGTCATCTAGCTTCCTACAGCATTACCGCTTCATGTACCATGTAACATCTGATACAACAGTTCGAACTGATCTAAGGGGAAGAGTGCCACCTACTGAACCATCACCACCAAGAGCTACCTGTTCCAGCAGCTCAGGAGAATGCTGTTCCATGGAGAGCCTGGACATGGTCTGAAGCAAGTTGTTTGCCGCAGATTTAAGCTAGAAAATAAACATATACAATGACATTGAAATGAAGTAAAAAGATAAGGCTGGATCAGAGAGCAGATGTTGCTAAGTGTTACTAGACAGTGCCGATACACTCCTGTGACTGTCATGCTTATGTCAGTGCACAAGAAAATACTGTGCCTATTAAAGATATTGAATTATGATATTCACTCCACTAGACGAAACCTAGACTGAGATTTTCTCTCAGACATTTACCAATAGCATTGGTGAAGCTCACCAGAGAAGAGGAAAGATGAAGGAACACTATGAAAGCTGAAAGAAAGATGCAGAGCTTAGACAACCCTTGTTTGAAAATACTTTTATTTCCAGTACCTTTATGGATGCTTTATGGATGCTTTTGTTTTAATCTTGGGACCCATCAGTCTGCCTACATAATTTCATAACTATTATGCAGCTCTTTAGCTTGACTGCTGAAATACTTCCACAGTTCACTCAATATGTCCTGTTTTATTTACAGCAACCGTCAAAATCACCTGAAACTGACATTTTTCATGTAGAATCCATTATGTGGCAGAGTGCCATATTTATGTCAACATCTAAAAATATGTTCAAGACTTAGTTGGAAAACCCAGCTAGCTTACTTTTCAGTTCTGCTTATCTTCTGAAGTAATACGGAATTTAGATCTTTAGCAATATTTCAACATCAAACATTTTCCAAAGGCACCATAAAAAAAAATAGTTAAACATTTTATTATTCATATTGCATTCATAGTAAATTGTGTAATAGTTTTCATGTCTTAATTACTTAAATTTTATATTGAGCTATAGTGATGTTATCTCTCTTTTTGTCTCCACACAATTGTATTTTATAATGGCTTTTATTAGGACCTACATGAATGGAATTTAAAATGAACACATCATTTCTGTTACTTCTGCCGTTGAAAAGAGAGTGCTTTTCTGATATTTGGCATGAAAAGTGCTTTCCTTTGTGTTTCATGACATATAGCAAATTGTATTAGTCAGGGACATATTTTGAGCAGCAAGGTAACTAAGAGGAATACAGAGCACTTCTGTCACTTTTAGTAACTCCACCTTGGTCTGAAAATGGGGGCAAATGCCCAGCATGTAATAGGGGAATATTCCCCCTAGAAAAGCTTGATCTTGTGCTCATTGAAATAAAAGGGAAAACTTCCACTGGCTTCCACAAGAGAAACATTGTAGTAGCAGACACATACGCTAATGATGTGTTTATAGAATCTGCCTACCTACCTTTGCAACGTAGGTCAACTCCGATACCTCACAAATGCCACCTGCTCTACCAGCAGGGCCTACCTTGATATCATCATGAATCCCTCCACAGTCTTATGTTGATCCTTGCATTTAGGGTGCCTCCTTGAAACCTGGCTGCTAAGCCATTTCCTTCACCTTTATGAAATCCTTCTTAAAGTCTCCCTTCTGCCAGCACACCTACACTCAGTCTGTGTGTAGGATGTGTAAATAAATTTAAATAAACATTTGTTTTCAATTGTTAACAGAACTAGCAAGGCATGCACATCCAGGGCTTAGACACACAAACAAGATACCACAAGGTAACAGGTTTCTGCTGAGCTGCAAGAACTGCCTGCATGCACACTAATCCCCCATAGTCAAATCAGCCTCACACACCTGCATGGTGGACTAAGCCCATTCCAATTACCGTGCATTGGTTGGAGGCTAAAGGACCCATGTGGGAAGCTACCATACTACTGGTGCATGGTAACCTTTTTGTGTGCAACTTGTTCATCCAAACTTATTACTGGTGCCCTGCAATTTCTCACAGGCAGATTTGGAATTGTAATATAATAATTTAAAATGTGTGGATAAGCGTATGCGATGAAATCAAGTGGGAAGGGTGAGGGAGGATAACTTGAATCTATTAGTTCTATTAAAAAAAACCTAAACCTGTAGAGAGATAGACTTGCGCTTATTCATTCATTATAAGTCAATAAATACTTTTTAAAAAACTGTCTGCAAAAGTTTTAGTGACACCTGAACATAATGACAAGCATCGCTTACAGTCCTTAGGCCAATAAAAGATGTCAGCAAGAAAGGAGAGTAGGCAAAGAGCATCATTCCACAGCAGTGATGAAAAATTAAACAAAATCTGAATTATACTCAGCTCTCTGCAAATGTACGGTCATAAGCCACAATCTTCATATTCCAGATTCTTCTTTCAGTTGTCATGTCAGTGACTGAAGGAAGAATTTGGCTTTTCATTTCTTTTTCCCCCAGTGCCAAATGTTGTGAAATGTCTCCTTATTACACACCACAGCTCTTTCTACAACTGCCGGAATTTGCCTAGCAGTTCCATTCAGTCTTTCTTGCTAAGCAGTGCCTTCCATGCTGATCACCAAGTGCAGTTGCACTTTCTGACCATTTTTTGTTCTGCAGATCGGTTCCTTTTTTTATTCTCTCTCTTTTTTTTAATTTTTTTTTTTTTTTATTAACATGTCCCCACTGTTACTGAACATAAAGGTTTTCTCAAGGAACCAATTTCACCACATTTGTTTGGGTGTTATATGGATGTTCGGAATAGAAATCAAGAGTACAAAAATAGATTTTCTTGATTTATGAGACATTCCTGTTTTCAATTCACCATCAGTATGTGCAGACACGATGCAGTCAAGAAATGAAGCATCTGGTTCTCCCACGTTTCATTTATGAACTTTAGCACCAGATGTAAATCATTCATAAAATCCCAAAGTGTTGGAAGAGTCTCTTCCTTCATTTTAACAAACATATACTCCAAGTACTGTACCTAACACTTCACATCTTTTGTTACAAATGATGGGATCTGAATTTTAATGACTTCCAGAAAAAAATTTCAAGAACCAAGAGGAATAAGAAAAATAGGTGATTGTGGCATTCCTTGTTTCAGACCGTGAATTCTCTTTGAAAACAAAAGGTGTTACTATGAACAAAATCTACATTATTACCTGCATACAGAATGTTTTGAAGAGAACAAATCTATTAGTGTATAACTATTCTTCTCCCAGATCTTTTCCATCAGTGTCATATTCATGTCAGAAAATGCTGATTCAACTTCAAATCTGAATTGCTTTCCTGTTCTCATCACCAATCGTAGTTCCTCTCCTCCTTCTATTCCTCTTTCAGCCCCATTTGTTCAGAGAGCCCCTCTTGCCTTTCTCTCAACATATATAATCCCTTCCTCCTCCCTTCCCACTCCTTTCACTATGTGCATTGAATTTCATAGGATAACTCACACTTTGGGAATTAAGCACCTGCCAAAATAATTACAGGATCAAGGCCTATTCTTTACGTCAAGAAAACCTGTCTTCTCTGTATACAAGAATCCTTTCAACAATATGCATTAAGACAATGCTTTCAACAACAAATCAGTCTTTTCTGGCCCTTTTTTGACACTACACTTCTTACATATTAATTTGACTGCAGAATTATCAGGCATGTGTTTCATACACTGAGGTTCCCTTACAACATGAGAGCTGAGGAAGTGCAAAGAAATTGCACCAGCAGATATATAAAGAAGGCTCCTCAGTGAAATAACCCTTGGTGTAGAACCTCTACATGATGGAACACAGAGGTTAAGAGGATTCACAGATGTAGAACCTCTACATGATGGAACACAGAGGTTAAGAGGATTCACAGAACTGAAGATTCTCCTCAGCACCGCACTCCTGCCTACACACTCTCCACCCAGCTGCTTTGCAGGCTGCTGTTGAGGGCAGCTTTCTTTGCTGTCCTCTCTCCACACTGTACAGTTGCTACACTGCTAAACTTCTAAAAGAATGGCATAATTAGTCCCAGTGAATAGATACCAGCAGTAGAAATCTTAATAACATTCATGCAGTTCCAGCAGTAATAAACCCATGTATAAATTTTCTTATACATAAGAAATTTTTCCTGTACTTCAACAATTTCTGACTTTTATCTAGTTCTTGATTAACAGCTAAGGCAATAATCACTGTAGTATCTGAGCACCTAGAGTTCTATGTAACAACATTTACGTCCAAGAATGGACTTGAAACAAGGAAGTCGTTCTACCAGTGGCCAGGCTGTGGGTAGTCTACATGAATTGATAAGGCCATGAAGCAGCCCCCACATAGCTCCCAGCCTGATGTGCAGCACTTTCTGTAGGGACATGCTGGGAATGCAGTGAATTGCTTTAAGCAGGCTGGGAACACAGCAGGCGCAGATCCATGGGCTGCAAATCTCATGCAGAGATCACAGCTGTGACAGTTTATAATACAAGCTGTAGATCAGTTGCTCGGGTGCCTTAAGCCCTTGGGCAGAGAAGGATTCTTTCCAGTCTCTTTCAGCCTTGTTCTCCAGCACAAATACCAATTGTTCAGCTCCTGCCCAGGGAGAGTAGGAACTCCAGTTTAGTTCCCCTTAAAATTATTAAAAAAAAAAAAAAAAAAAAAAAAAAAAAAAGAGAGAGAGAGAGAAAAATAATCTCTCACAGGCAAAACTCAGTAACTTTTGAAGCAGAGCAGATGGTCAACAGTACAGGCAGCAATGTTGCACTCTACCTTTTAAGGCGCCAAATGAATGATACTGTATCAAATCAAAACTTCAGGGGAGATTTAGGTAGGCTCAATATGAATGCTGAAGCTGAAATCTGCTCTAAACATGGGGAGTTAACATTTCCGTTCCCGAGAAATGTGATACAGGAACTTTAGTGATGGCATTTGCTCAGCATCTCAGCCTTCTACGTCACCCTGAAGATCCCATTGCCAGGAACATAGCTGACACCCCACTGGGGCACTGGTTGTAGGAGGTAAAGTGTCTACAAACCACCTGCATCACCCCTCTGCAGTCGTGGGATCCCCTGACTGGTGTTAGAGGTGAGCTGCTCCGAGGCTTCACATTACAGCTTCTGGCCCAACCCCTTCTGGCTAACCTAGCACAGTGGGGGCCCACATGTCTCTGCAGATGCTAATTGATTGCTATTGCAGGATATTTTGTTACACAGACACCTTTCACATTTTGGCTTTTAATTCCTGTTGGCTTTTCTTATAGCCTATAATTCATCCAATTCATTACTATATGTAGAGTGATAAGCCTCCAATCCATGTGTAAATATAAAAAGGTGATCACCCTAATCACACTCATATAAAAAGGTGAACACCCTAAGAAGTTTTCCTGTGAAAGATGGTAATTCCAAAACTTAGATCTCCTCACAAGAATTCTAAAGTTGTAATTATACATATATTTATCAGGATACTGTCCCTGTCAGGCTCCTTTTAACTTGGCATTTTTTGGTAACACTCATCCATATTCTGCAAGTCTTATTCATGTGGAATGGGTATTTCTTTCCACAGGTAATTCCCACTGACTTCAATAGACCAGTTACAATATAAGATTCTTCTTAATGTCAATGAGACCGTCAGAGTTGGGCTTCTGTGTACCGAGAGGCACTAGTGGTAAATAGTGAAAAATGTACATAATACATCATTGATATATTTATTTTTTTTAATTGCACCTAAACATCAGTTTATTTCCAGCAAGGCAAAACTATTACACCTTTGCCTTTTTTGGGGGGTTTTTTTGTTTGTTTGTTTGTTTGGGGGGGGGTGTTTGTTTGGTTTTTTTGGGTTTTTTTGGTTTTGTTTTTGTTTCTTTTATCTATGCCGGCAATCCAGTCAAAGGCAAAAAAAAAAAGTCCTGAACAAAGCCACTTCAGACAAATGACTAGTCATGCCTGCTGTTTGGGAAATACTGTCCATTTTATTTTGTTCCTGACCTTCCTAACATGTCAGAGGCTTCAGCCTGAGCCTTTCGGAGCTCCACAGGCACAACTTACAGTCTCATCTTGGTCCCACAGTGCTTGGGTGGTCTCTTTCAAACTAACGAAGGCAGGAATACCACCTCCTTGATCCATAATGTGCTCATCCATTTCACTTGTCTGCTCAGACATCCCAGGCCAATGATTTATTCGCAGAGGTGAAGCTAGGAAAACCTCCCCCCTTCCAAACACATGTACACATACTTTTATAAACTGGCTAAAATATTCAGTAACTTCACAGAGGGGAATGTGTTTTCCCCTCCCTCTCCTATATGTTTTATACAGTTTCCATTATTATTTGATAAATGTGTTATGACACACTATTTACCTCGGTCAGCAGCTCTGGGGAGCTCTGTGCAGCTTTGCTCCCCACCTCTGCCACCCACTAGATAGTTCACAAATAAATCACATTCCCAGATTAAGATAATACAGTTTGGTACTGAAAAGGGAGAAGAGAGTTAGGACAAGATAAACTGGAGGAGGCTTTGGTTTCATTTCTTTCTTTCAGTTCTGAGCTACGCAGTGCCTCTGCCACAGGCAACTCCTTTTTTTCTTCCTGGGGCAAGAAGACATTCTCTGTTCACTGTGTTAACTCTCCATGTTTGAGATTCTCAGCGAAATATTGAGAGTTCAGTTTTCAATACAGACAGTAGCAACTCTAAGGTGGTCTATCATACTGCACATATTCACAGGTATTGAAATGTTTTACAAGGGCAAGAAGTGTGCCAGCATGTGACTTATGAAACAAGGGCCACAGACCTGTCGTGCTGGAAGTAAAATAAATATATTCAGTGTTGATGATCAGAGACAATTTTGTGTGAGGTGGTTCAATTACAGTCAAAAATTTGTGGGGAGTAGGAGGAGTTACCCTCCAAAGCAGTTACCAAAGGACATTACTGCAGCAACTGCATATGCATTCAGAACAAGAGCTCACAGGGAAACACTTGGTGTCATTATAACTTCTTTTTATATGAATTTGATACCAAAATACAGAGGGGACACAATAAGTAGGGTCTGCTGACAGAATGTGTGGCTTGAGAAGAATTTTGAAACCAGTGATGCAGATGTGTGTGCACATACGTGTTTGTCAGAACGGCACAGTATCAAACTTGATTAAGCCTGCTCTCTTAAAATTACTGAAAAGTAGATCTTTCCTAGAGTTACAGGCTGACTTTCCAAAACCAAACACAACCAAAAGCTTAAATGAAATCAGAAAATGAGAAAAAAGCAGCCAGATGTACCAGCTGAAAGTGTTCCAGAGAACGCCACTGTTCCAGACACTGCCTTGTTAATCCCACCAACCAACAGCAGTGTCAGTAGAAAAAGCAAGGAAAAGAACCCAATCACAGTATTGTTGACTCCAAACAGTCAAAAAATATCAATTAATATCCTCTTTTTCTTCACCACAAATTGAAGAAAAAAAAAAAAAAAAGGAAAAAAAAAAGAAATAAAAGTCTGTCTGGGTGTCACAAGAGCTTTATATTTTTGTTGTGTGTTTTGATTTTGCAATAAATGTTTTTAAATAAGAGATAGAAGCATAGTAGTATAAAATTGAAGTTGTTAGTGCTCCCTCCCCCATGACTTCAGTGTACCTGACAGTCTCCAGTTAGGTTAGTGGAAAAGCACCTTTGAATGATGCTCAGAGTGAAGTATGTCACTGCTGTCGTTTCACTGCCTTCAGTCTCAGATAGCTCAAGTCCTTGCAATCCTTCTTTGAGCTCACTAACAAAAGAAACATTGGGAGGTCCTTTCTCCAAGGACTATGCAGCTCAGTGCTCATTACTTTTCCCCGTCCTCATATGCTTCTACAGAATTTTTAAGGCGTTTGCCCTCAGTATTTCACCAGAGAAGGTGAGAACTGCCCTTTCTCATCAAGGCATCCAGGGTAGGCTTCACCATTTAGGTAAGACAAACCAGCCTGAAAAGAAATTAGAGCAGTCACAAACCTTCTGTCCTAGTAGCAATAACTATTGGACCTCTATGTAGTGACGCAGAAGCTGCTGCGAGTTCCTACTCAGTACATCCTAGAATAGGAATCAGTTGAAGAGCAGCACCTGCAAACTGGATCTGCAGAGGCAACAAAACTTTTCCCTTCTCCTACAGACCCTTGGAATATAATACTTATCTCTCCCGTCTGTATGCTATTAATCGAAAGTTAAATGTGCTCATATTCATAACTCACCTCAAAAATATGAAATTTAGTTATTTCCCTATGGATACTGAAGTCCGGTAGCAAAAAGTGTCCCCCAATTTTCTATATTAAGGAAACAATTTGGCAAATCTTTGTGATATAAAATTTAGAAATATGAGTTATGTAGTGAATGGGATGCTATATTATGGCAGATTATAAGAATAGATGGCATTGGGAAAAAAAGCCCACAGTATTCTGATGTAAATTGACATGGCACACACTACAGATGATAATTCCAGTCTCAACAACACTATGAAAAGCAAAGCAGAGCATAGAAAAATACATAGCAAAAAAAAAAAAAAAATCAGTTACCAGGACAAAAAATGAGGAATATCAGTTTGATTTGGTAACTGACTCATCTACCAATAGTGGTTCTTCATCATGACAACTCATATTTCTATATTTTTTGAGCACAGATTGTTATGGTGTTTATGTGCTCTTGTGCCTTTGTTTCTCCTCAGCCCTGTTGAAGCGTTGTGCAAATTTATGATAATAAGAAGAAAATCAAATCCACCTCAACGTGCTAAAATGCAGGAATTGTCAGGGCTTTAGCTTGTTGCTCACGAGTTTGCTAAAAATTAAAAATAATTACAGAGAAGAAGGTGAAATATATTTGTTGCTTTTCTAATAAGAAGCAGGGTAATCTTCTTTGGAAATTACCAGCCTAAACAAATAATCCAGAGATTATGGACACTTATTAAAGATTAATTTATGGGAGGGGAGAAACAAAAAAAAGGAAACAATTGTGATAATTTTTGTCATCATTGTTTCCCTTTACAAATTTTAAAGTGTTCAAGAAAGACATTGTCAAAGTTTTGAAAAAACAGTCATGTTATTTAATCAGAAGTAAGACAAATGAAATCCCAATGTTTTACAAATGTTTGTCCTATATCCACAGTTCATCTATGAGCCCTCTTCTCTCCCCATCCTGTGTAATCCCCCAACAAGCAAAAGATAATTCTTGCTATAGCTTGGAATTGCAAGCAGGCTGTTTGGTTAGCCAGTACATGTTGTCTTACTGAGGGATAATTAACAGAAACTATTTTTTCTGGCCACTCACTCATTTTCATCAAACTCACAGCATTTTAAATAGAGACCTCGACTCCTCAATCAAGTTTGTCAAAACTGGGACTTGTTTTCAATTGAATTTGAAACAGAAGCAGAAATTAAAGTGTCTGTAGCAAGGAGCATAACCTGAGCACTCAGAATTCACTTACAAGTTAAATTCCAGTGGTTTGTTGAATCTAGAGAGAAATGAAAGATTTTCACTAGGAAAAAGCTCCCAAAAAATAGCTAGCACAGAGTCTTATTTTATAAACAAGTTACTCAGTGAAATGAATCCTGATTTGCAATGGCTTTATGTTGCAATTCACTATTTGAACACCTCTTTCTGTTAATGTGTATCATCACCAGGTCTTGTGCCACACTACATAAAATCTCCACTGCCACCTCATTCTTCCACTTCCTCTCCCAAATCTGTAAGGCTAACCCAGCTGTATGACACACCCAGATCCTTCCGTGACTGCAGGGCAAGGAGCAGGATGTGTTTTGCTGAGCTGAGAGCCACACAAGCATTGCCAAACCAGACAGTGTGGATGTGATGATGGCCAGCTTAGAAGAATGCATGGATCAGGCAACAGCTGAACCAGCATTACAGCCCTTTGCTCAGAAAGATGCAAAAGTCATGTCCCTGCTTGGTAGAAGCAACAACTTTTAGGAACTGCATTAAGAGCTTCATATTTCTGAGACCTCTACCGTTTGGACAAATCTGATTAAGAGTGGCCAATGGCTTACAAATTTACTAGGGGACAGAAGCTGAGAGACAGGTAAGCATCATGATAGCACGTTTTACTTCCTTTAAAAACAGACTAAAAAAATGAGGAGGCTCATGTTCACCTGATTGTAAATTATTTCCTGTCACTGAGCTGTGTTTCTGTGACCTCAGTCATTTAATATGCTTGTTTTTCCCTATGTTGTCTGATAGTGGCTTGGCATCCACCTTCCCTATGACAATGACTCTGTGCTGCCTTTCCTGTCTTATTCTATGAAACACATCATTTGATGTGACTAACACAGCTAATTTTGATGAGTCACAGAGTCAGGAAATGTAAAGGAGATGTGATTTTCTGAAGAGTGCAGTTCAAATGTTAGAAAAACAAAGTAAAAAAAAAATTCTTCATCTTAAAATTGTGCATATGGTATAGCTCATGTCTACCTACCTACATGGTACAAAGTCCTTTTTCTTTTGCTTGAAATCATTAGTGTTAACATTCCTGGTAGCGTGTCTGATTAATTTGGAAGATGGGTGGAAAGAGGACATGGAAGGACAATTTCTCTGTCCATGTTAGAAATTTCACAGCCATTTTCTGTCATTTTTTCAACCCTCAAAAAGCTGAGCTTCTGGATTGGATTTCTTATGTACAGTCTGTAACTGCTGCCTTTATTCAGTGAATGCTTTTTAATCTAATTTGATGGGTCCAGTAAAAAAAAAAAAAAAAAAAAAAAAAAAAAAAAAAACAAAACAAACAAACCCACACTTTTTCTGCCTGTCTTTCCCAAAAAAAAAAAAAAAAAAAAAAAACCCAAACAAAAAAACCCAACAAATCAGATACACCAAGCCCCTGAATCTGCTTCTTCCCTTTTACAGCCCAGAGCTATAACTACAAAACTGTACTTCCCCTACATGCCTACATGTGCTTATACATGGTTTTCCTGTTTATATAGGAAGGAAAAACTATATATATTTTCTCATTTCTTCTTTAAGGATTATTTTATAATTAAGAAAGGAAATTGCCAAGGAAAGGGAGTTGCTACAACCTTCATGCTCTCTGACCTCAAGCAACTGGAAACTCCTCCAAACACAGGAGAGTGGGGAGTGGAGGCGAACCAGGACAATAATGCTTTTCTACACAGCTTTTTAGCATTATTTTACTGAAATGAAGAAAATCCCTCTGCTACAACCACTGTTTCATCAAGGATGTAGAGAGGTTACAGATGCTTTTATTGCCTTTGTATTCCTTATAATACAGGAAAGTTTCTTCATCATCTCCCTTCACAAAATCGGCACCTCAAAGAGCAGGAATACAATGAGAGCTTTTCACCTACCACCTTTCAGCCTCCCAGAAGTTTGCATTGCCAGCACAAGAGGAGGTGCCTAGCATTTCTCCTCTCAGGAGAATGGCAAAATAGAAGCAGGCAACACCTCAAACACTGCAGAAAGAGGCGACACCTCTTTCACTGCAGAAAGGGACTAGGAGCAAAGACCACTTGAACTGGTCATTGGCAAGAGCTCACTGACCTGCTTGGCAATTCTTTGCAAAACTAGAGGATACTACAGCGGCAAACAGCCAGACCCCAGTCAAGCAAGAAAGAAATGAAGAGCACTGCCACTGCAGCCTTTTTCTTTCTAAAGACAGAGACATAGGTGAATCAAGCAGGCATCACCTCTCCTCAAATTACGACCAAGTGCATGCATCATAGAATATTTTTCTGAATAAAACTAATGTCCTTATTTGAAAATAAAGTATGATTTATTTTTTTTTTCTGTTAGGAAATGTCAGAGAACAAAGTGCACAAGGCCAAACTTTCTAATAAATGAGATTTATTATGGGAAGAAAGTCCAATAATTGCATTTTCAGGGGAAAGGTCATTATTACTTAGAAAGAGGTTAATAGAACAATATTAATAGCTTTTTACAGGCAAAAGAGATAGATTCTGAATTAATATGAATGAAAACAAGAATGAAGATGCTCCCTGTTACCAAAGTTTGGACTAAAAATTCAGAAGGTCAAATTCATCTTTCATATTCCCCAAAATAAAGAATTAGACAGTATAAAATACTATCAAGCATTTTCATTCAGTGAGCTTAAATGAAAATAGCAGAAATAAAGTGATCAAAAGTTTTAGCCTGAAGCCAAAAATTAGAAGCACTGCTCAAGTTCTGTGTCTCAGGGAGACTCTAAGGGAAGATTGTTGAAAACAAAAGTCAACACGACTCCATCATTGAGCTTTTAGTAAAGAAATTGCAGCAATTCTGTCTATTTGGCCAATATTTTAGTTTAGACTGATTTTCTAAAGTAATGGAAAATTGCCAGAGATAAAAAATTATTTGCAATATATATTAATAATAATTACACATCCATAATGCATTTTAAGCAAAAGTCCTAAAGCACCTTATAAACACTTAATTAAGCTTCCCAGTACCCTGGGAAGTAGATGATTTTTCTCAACCATTCCCCAGCTGGAGAAACTAAGGCACTGACAATTTAAAGCAAGCCATTTTCCTCAAGTTATGCGATAACTAGAACTGGTTACAAAGCAAACACATAATAATGAAGAGGTCACATGCAAGAGCTACTGCCCAAAGCAAATAATGTTTCAGTCAGAACAAAAAATGTCCTGCATACTTTCCCAGGTTTGAGCACTCATCATTCTCTTAAATACCTCTGAGATTATTTTCTTCATGATCTTTAAACACATCCAGGACAGTATATTGTCTACCAACAAATAAATAGCCAAACAAATAAATTTTAAGAAAGTATCTTTTTCAAATGAATGCATGTTGCAAAAGAATCTGCTCATCCTGCTTGGCAAAACTAGCTAAATAATATAAGAAGACCCCAAACAGCCAAGATTTTCGATTTTTAATTCCCAGCCTTGACCACTAACACTGATTTTCTTTTTAGATTGTGTTGATTAAGGAAGAAAAGAGAAATCCAAATGTGATTATAAAGACAGTTATTAACAACAGTCATGCATGTGTGTAAACTATTATCATGTTTTAACTACAAGGCTAAGCAGGATCTGTCTAACTAGTAATTCCAACCTGAATACGCTCAGCAGTACCACACCAGGACTCACAATTATGTAAGCCTGCTATTAAAATGCAAGTTGGAATCAACTGTTAAATCTCCACAGTGACGAATACACTGAAAAGCTGTCCTACTTTGGAAGATTATATTGACTTTATTTTTGGTTATTGTATCTAAACACTGTAACTTGCTTTGTTGTACTCTCACTAATTCAGTCTTAGTTTACCAAGCACCTCAGACAAGAGAATTTGCTTGAAGTCACAGTCAAGCTGGGAAACATATATATTTTGGACATCTTTACAGAATACTGTAATTGCAAGAATAAATATTTGAAGTCAAAACTCATAATTGTGCATAATAAGGGAAAACTGAGGAATCTTTCTGTTGAATATTTTGGCTGTAAAGAGAGCCACCAATCCCACTAGTTTGAGGAAGTTCCAGAGCAGATGTTTGTATAGTATTTGGGATGCAAATTTCTCATGGAGTTAAATAAAGAAAATTATTCAAGGGCTACAATACTTAGAAAATCCTGACGTGAAATTTATTTTACTAGTAGTACTGCATTGTATAGTCATTTGAGGAAGAGATTACTTAATATAATGTAATGGGGGAGATTAATATAAGAGATTAACTCTTCAGCCCTTACTCTTGTAGTGTGTTCTTTATATACTAATCAGGTAAAGAGATGGATAGTAGCATTTTAAAGGCTTCCTTTTCTGTGATCTATTTCTCTGAGTGAAAAAATGAGGTCTAGTCTTCCTCACACTGAATTCATTACTTTGGTCTATAGGAAAGGGCTGCTGGAAGAAAACCGTAATATAAGTCAAGGCAAATTAAATTGAGATAGTGCAAAAAGCATAATGTGAACAGAAGAAAATATCATGTGAGAACACATAAGGGCTTAATTTTCCCACTACTAAGGCAAGACTGGATGAAAGCTAATAAATCACAGCAGCACAGCACCACATGGAAATCAGCATCTTACCTAGATGTAAGTCATAGCTGATGACTGCTGCAAAACAAAACCCAGGATCCCTTAGTATTAATGAGGTACTCACTCACCACGGCTTCTACAAGGCATAATGAAACACTGCAAAGTACGAACATTCAAGAGTTTTGGCTATCACAGTGCATGCAGTTTGCAGAACATCAAATGGGTAATTCAGCTTCCATAGCTACTGCCAACAAAAATAGCCATCTGAGAAGGACACACAGATCTGGGTTCCCCCCACCAACCCTGCCACCTCGTCAGGAAATTGCTGCACTCTAATTCCTCTGGTTTCTGTTTGGAAAAAAGGCTTTTGTTTGGAATTTTAGGAGAATTGGGGGATTTAAAAAGAGACATCAGAAACACCCCAGTGAAATTCAGAGTTTGGTGATTGAAATGCCCTGTTTTGGGGGCTTTTATTTCCTTTCTTGCCATCTTCATAGGCAGAGAAATCAGTTGATTTTTTCAAATAGAGATATTTCTTAAACATTTACTGCTTTTGTCCCTAAACCAGACTCTTGCACAGTCAGTAGTGAAAGCTACTTGCATTTCAAACTCTGCGGTATTATGTGATTTTTTTGGACAGAGAGACGGATACAAAGGAACAATAGACATTGCAAATATTTTAAAAATCAGCTATTTCAAGTCTTTTAATCTTAAAAAGTACTTACTCAATTTAATCACAATTTTCATAAATTACTTGAGTTGTCAGTACGTCTTAACCCTAAAATTGTGAATGCACAGAGATTTTTATGGGTTTGTTGGTGGGGGTTTTAACATTTTAATTTTTTTTATTTATTATTGAGCTGCTGGAGAGAGGAAAAAAGTCTCAGGACTGCAGCTGAATGCGTAATTAGGAACAGTTAATCACCTCTTCAAATAAGCTGAAGAGTTACATAACTAGGCCTTACAATTCCTACAGATAAAGACAGTTTAACTTGGCTTCCTATGGAAATAAGCTTTATGTAACTGCTTTGCCTGTCTTTCCATCCTTCTTTTCTCTCCCATTTACTTTCCTTTCAACAAAAGACCAAACCATTAGCCAATTTGAACTTGAGGGCTAAAACTCTCCAAAATGGCATTCCTACTGTTTTCAGGAATACAGCTGGTAAGATAAGAAAGACCTAAAACACAGTCCTAATTTCCCCTAGAGGAAAAAAGAGAATATTGTAAAAGAAGTGAAAATTCGGTGTGAGATTAGTATTTCTAATGGCTGAGGTGCAGAATAGGTTGGCTGCTTTAGATTTCATGGGCTCAATTTCCTTGCACAGAGAAATAAATGAACAATATGCTGGCCTTACCAAGGCCTGCTTCAGATCATCATCTCCTCCTGGGTCAGTAAAGGCAGAGTTTATCAGCTTTTAGGACGCATGTGGCCACAAGTGTGATAAAGATGAGTGATTTCTGTGATTTTCCATCTGTTTGATACACCCTATATTTTAGCTGAAAGCAGTGATAATAGCTGGTGTATAATGAGCTATCCAGAAATGCTTATGATCATCTACTTTGACATACACTGAGGCAGTCAGGTCAATGTTGACATCAATTTTGAAAATCAGAGCCCAGAGTGATAATCCTTTGTTTATTCCCCAGAGCATCATATTGACAGAACACCCTTCCTCATATGGTAAAGCCCATCTACTCTGACGTTAAGAAATCCTGTGGTTCAGTCATAATGCTGCTGTCTGTCTTTGATTTGAAAATCTCAAGAAGAGAAAATAGTTTGAGACAACTGATCGTTGTATCTGTGAAGTATTCTCCTCCATTTTTGTTTCTCATAGATGTATAAGAGGTACACTTTTAACTAAATATAAGCCCAAACCAAAGTTCCCAAATTTTCAGAAATATTTGAAATTTGCTGGATTTTGAGAAAGCTTGAAAACAATACAAATTTTGTGGGTCATTCTTATTTCACTGATCTTAAAGCAAAAGCCTGGATTCTCATTTTTCAGAAGACCTCACATGAAGAGTTAAATATAGAAGTCCATGCTCATAAACAAAGAACCTGGAAGAAGTTGGATCTTAATCTAGTAAAAATTTTAATCTAGTATTTTTATTGGAGTGACTGTCTTATTTCAGTATCTTTATATGTCGTTATTCTCTTGGAGGTGAATTTCCTCCCATCTTTTTAACCTGGTTAGTCTGTGCAGCCAGGGATGAAAATCCCATAGGCAAACTATCATGGACCTACTGCCAAAGTGAGCCAGAGATGCAAAGTATTTATTGTCCATAGGATTGCTATTTATTTTTTTTCCCTCTATGGGTTTTCTCTCAGTTCCACTTCATTAACTCATTATACTATTTTGCTCTACTGGTCTACAGTTGTAATTTTTCTATGCCTCTTCCTGTCTGTGTCATAATGTTAACAAGAGGCTCATCTTAATATTGTTTCATATAGGTTTATACAGAGACCAGTTTCATGCTGTTAAAAAACTAAATGTAGAGACCTTCACAACTGCTTTTGACATAGATCTGAGGGGAAAGGTGGTGAGGCTTGTGAGTTTACTTAAGCCACATATTGCTGTAGTTACTAAAAGTGTTATTCTGGTATGAGGAAAAAATCCACCATGTTTTCTAGAAAAGGTAAACTCATCAGAAGAGATACAGAAATACAGATATGTCTATCTCAGCCTTATGGTAAGATTGTACCAGTCATAATCAGGTATACACACAGAACATAGCATTCAAGAATTAGCACAGAAGATAAATACAGTTAAAACAACATAAATGAGCAGTCATTGAAATATCCTCAAACAATGAAATATTTAGAAAAACTATGAAGATTAATATAGTGCCTCATACATTTGCATGTCAAAAAGAGTAGTAATGTTTCTTGCATCAGTACAAAAATGGATAGTTTTGCCAAGTTTTTATCCTGATAAAAGTTTTTTCCTGTGGCTGTAGAAATGTACTGAAGTATTTAAATCACCTGTCAAACATAAACCTGCTTGAGCACTGACACTTTAAAAATATAATGTGAAAGCAGACATCATTTGTACTTGCTAGGATTTTTCATATTGTCTTATAACATGTAAGTGGTGAGACTAGATGCAGAAACAGTAGATTTTCAATTTTAACCTTTTTTCTCACTAATTTCCAGAATGTAATTCTGCCCCCAGCTGGTTAAGACATAGCTGGCTTGGGAGACAGAAAGTGAGAGAATATTGAACCTATGAACTCTGCTTTTTCTCAGATGATGACTACAATTTGCATGCAAAGTATCAGCAGCTTTACTGTTCAGCACAGGTGCTAATAGATTCTAAGTTTTTTATATAAGTATGTACTGCGCCCTCTTCATTATAGTACTAATAGCACAAAGGTGAAACTTTTCAGGAAACAGAGTTCATTGATTACTCCTACAGAACATTACAATTAGTGACATTGGTCAGTAGTAATTGCTACACCTGTATCAGATCAGCTGAAAAGTAGAAATTTAATGCACATTCTTGTCACCGTCGGAGTCCAGAAAGTTGCATATATCTACTGCCTGGGATGGATTTTTATATGTCTATTTACTTTCCTATTGCTCTCTTTCATCAGATTCTAACTCTGTCTTTTTGTAAACAGAACACATGTACAGAAAAATTTACATGACTTTCACTCCTTTTTCATGTATAAGTGTAGCTCATCCTTATCTCCCAGGGAGGAAGAAAAACAATGAAAAAGGGAAAGTACAGCAATAGAAAAGCAGGGAGATAAGTTATTATTATTACCTTTTGAAACAAAAGCTTTCATTCACCCTTCAGCCTCTCTCTACTATCTTCTATCATATTTCAGGACATCTCTTCTGATGCTGCTGAAGAATAGATTACAAATACCTTCAAATTCATCTAACTTACTTTCCATTCCATATATCACATTTTCATATGCAGCTGTTTCTGTCACATCAGCAATCCACTCCCTCAGTAACAGCCCTGATGCACCCTTTCAGGTTCCTGGTATTAGCTTTCAATACCATGAGACTAAAGGGGGCAATTTCATGAAGATTAGCTCCTGTATTTAGACTACAGGTATTCAAATAAATAAGACTAGAAAAAAAATATGGTAAAAGTGGAAACATTCATTGGAAATAGCTTACCTTGAACAAAAAGAAAAAAAGAAAAAATTTAAAAAAAGAGTGATTCAGAGGGAAAAAAATATATCCAGATTTTAGCATCTATGCAAATGCTAGCATTAGCGCAAAGTATGAACAAAACGAAACAGTCCCACTAGTAAGGCCCCACTGAATGTTGCAGAGTCTGGTAGCTACTGCTTTCTAGAGTTTCCTGCTGCCTTCATATCTTGGTGTCCCAAGTGGGCTAAGGGAAAAGGGCAGCCACCTGAGCCCACAGAAACTGAGGAAATGGAACTGGACATGGTGAAATTTTGCAGAGTGCTACAGGAGTATGAACACTAAATGAACTTGGTGTATGTGGCAGACAAGTAGAATTACGAGATGGGACATAGCTGCTGAAGTAGCACACTACTGAAGCAATGGAATGTGAACGTTCAATACACATGACAGAAAACCCCTTGTGTAGGTTTGGAAACAGGTGAAAATGAGAAGCACTGCTGGGAGGTGAGCAGGAGACAGATCTGGTAGGCACAAATGGTTGTTAATGAAGAATGCTGCAAGCTCAAGAGATTACTCCTGGACCAAGCACTGACCACACACTGAGGGTGCCAGGAGAGAAGAGTGAACATATGCTTCAAGTAGGAAGGAGCAGACCCAGTCAGACACATCCTGAAATGACTGGGTATCACAAGTTTATCAAAACAAAGGATGAAATGAGCGACACAGGGCTAACACTGCATGTTAGGGAGCAGGTGGGTATCATGGCTGCTGAATGGGGAGAGTGGAATCCTGGTCAATATTTGCTAACTGTGAGGATACAACCATCCCATATCCAGCATATGAAGCTTCTGAAAACTTCCTGTAGTTGATTTTAAAGGTTTCATTTCTCTTTACCATTTACCTAACAGCTCTGGTACTGAGTTGCAGTTTTCTTTGGATAAACCCTGTTGCAGGTGAGCTTCTCCCTTACGTTCCATAGCAGCTGGAGTTTCTTTGTTTTCCTCCACCTTTTGCTTGTCATATAGCAGCACTTATGAAAAGTGTCCAAACAAATGAGCAATGGAAAAACCTATCTTCTCTCCACTGTCCTTTTTAAAAGGTCTCTGCATTGTGCCTTTTATTAGAGATGAACAGGA
>JANRGW010043962.1:0-25684 GCA_024733675.1 Psilopsiagon aymara | reverse complement strand
TGTTGGGAGCTGAGCAAACTCTAAAGACATGCAGAAGAAAACTGTTTTGTCAAATATCCAGGCTGTGAACTACTGTGTCTGCAGAGAAAAGGAAAAAAAAAGAAAAAAAGAAAAAAGCCAAATGCAAAAGCAGAAAACTTCCAGTCTGATAGGAAGGATCCAATAAAAAAAGTGTTCTCTATTGTGTATTAGCTGTTGTATTGCGATTATTTTCCACAGGGCAATTTTCTCTAGGGTTACGCCTGAATACAACTGCCCTGTTCTACACTAATAAAAAATTTGGGACATAGTGTTGACTTTAAATTATAGGCCTAAACACGTGCAAAATACATACACTGCACAGGCCACTAAAAGGAGTGAGAGTAACCTGGGTTATCTGACACATTTCCAGTCTAAGGATTTTTTTTTTCCGTCAACCTTTTAACTTAAAGACTACGCCCATGTTATAATCCTACCAGCTCTAGTTCCACAGCTCTTTTGAGGTTTGCTTGATAAATACTGCCATCCCCCGCCCCAAATTATTTTAAAATCCTGGCTTAATTTGTGGTCAAAACTAAATCCAAATTAAGTCCATCTGGGGATAGTGGAAAATCTTGAACTCCATCCTGTTGTCTTGAACATCCTATGGTTGCATAATAACAAAATGCCTTTGTTCTCACAACTAAAGTATGCATCAAGAATCAAAGAAGCAAGAAAAAAAAGGGAATGTTCCAAGCTATTACTGTAACAATCCAATTACAATGCCTATCAAACTTAACTTCACAGGTTATAGCTCCTAATTGCCTGACAAAAATTGACACTTCAGTCGCAACAGCATAATATAATCAGAGTCCAAATTAAATTTGATCGTGGGCAGAAAACGATGCTATCATTTGGTGGCATGGAAACAGGAGATCAACTAGCATGATATCAAGGATCAGAAATGAAAATTATTCATTAATGGCAATGGTTTTCTGATAATGGAAATGACACAGTTCAGACGGCTTCGTAAAAACACTATTAATTAAAAAGATGATAGACCTAACAAGGCATAGAAACCAGTGGAACCTTTCTCTGTGCTTGTTAAGGTGAAGGATGACAATGTTTAAGAACAGAAGTTTATGCACTTTTCTGAAAAGTATTCCGCTGATTCTGTGGCAAGTTTACCGGTTCTCGCTTAGTGAAGCATCTTTCTCTAGGGTGCTATGTTATAGGGACATAAAAAGTGTCCAAGGCCATAATATGGCATTGTAATAAGCATGAATACTACCAGCTATAAAACAAAAGGGTCCAATTCATAAAAAAAATGCACATGGGATTTTTGCATATTCCCAAGAAAAAAGTGCAGAGAAAACTATTTTATTTCTCTGTGCAAGCAGCTCTGTCCCCATTTTACTTTGGAGAAATACAGAAGTGCTTTATGCTGAAGAAAAAGCAAGCTAGAGATCCACCTTCAGAAGTTTCTCTGAGAAAGAAAAAGCCAGTGTCTCAAACACTGAAGTTCAGACACTGTCCCTGTGTTCCTTACACTGAGCTCCTGATATTACCACAATAAAAAACTCCAAAACTAATGCAATGCCACAAGCATTGTGTTTGAAATAAACATCTCAAAGGGTTGAAACCATGATATGCATTTGCCACAGCTACAACAAATCAAACTGCAGTTGCCCAGTTTGAGGAAAAAAAGGCCTGTTGGCTTGTTAGCAATCTGCATGTTCTCCTACTATGCAGTATGTTTGGGCTCTGCACCGTGCAGGATGGGTCACTGCCCAACACACAAAACTAAAATTACTCTTGAGGACCCTCAACTCTTTCTTCTTCAGTAGCTGAGAGAAGCAAAAAGGCATCCCCTCTTTCAATTCCTTGCTCGACAGGCGTCTGCTTCAGAAATGTACCTGCATAGGCCTCGGAGACTTCTTGCTGTGGGAAGCCAAGGGTCCAAAAGCTTGAAAAATAAAGGACTTCCAGAGGGAACAGAAGGGAAGAACGGGAAAACATAGATGCTTCCTTGAAAGAGGATGACTCAAAGCAGATCCTTCTGACCCTCAAATGTAACTACATTATGTTTTAGCAAGCCAGAGACTGGGAACAAACCCCATGTTCCTTTGGCTGTCTAACTGAGGTTCACTCAAATCCAAAATGCATCAATCTAAGGTGCCTCTAAACTTTCTTTGACTGATAAGTAACATTCTTGAAGATCACTTCACTTACAAAAATAATAAATAAATAATATAAAGTACTTAATACTAGTCTGCTTAGAGCAGCTCTAAAAACTGAAAAACACTAAAATAATGGATATGCTTTTAACTTTCCTTAACTGTTTGATAATTCCTCTACAGGCTGCACAAAGCTTGCCTGAATCATCAATTTTGTTTAAAAAACCAAAACCTCAGAAGTGCAATGATATTACCCAAACTGTGTATCAGCATTGCACTGCATCTGTGGCAGGTCCCTCAGTTTCAGTGTGTTTTGTTGAAATATTCTTCAGCCCTTTAAATACCATCATTTACGGCAGGTGCAAGAAGTGTTGGTATTCAACATGCAGGCAGCTCCAGAGGAGAGTGATATGTTAATGGAGAAAACAGCTACTGTATAACATAGGCTAGCATGTCATTAAACAAAATTGCAGCTACCACATGATTATCTCTTGGGTTTTGCTAATTTGGCCTCATGAAAAGGTGTTTATAGATATTTCCAAAAAACTTAAAACCACGGTATATTGATAATATTTTCATGGTGTTTTTTTAATTGTATAACAAAGTTGAGAAACAGAAAGAATAAAAAACAAGGAAAGAATATAGACACCAGAGTTTATGTTGTTTTGTTTTTGCTTAGGGTTGGGTTTTTTTAATAAATAATTTAATTATGTTGCTTATAAAATATTCTGGGTAGTGATGTAAACCCCTTTTATCTGACAAGAGTGGCACTACCTAGCAGTGAAAGTGGGCATACTTATCCCTGCAGCAGAGAATTTACAGCTAAACCCCAAATCCATTGTGACTATTAATCCTGCAGGGTAAGGTTATAGACTGTCATCTAATGAATAAATTCCCTCTTTAAATTACAGCAAATTAAATCTCAGATATGTTATTTAAGGAACCCAGGGTCAGATTCACACCCACTGACTCAGACTTGTTGGAAATTTTCTCTTAAATGTTTGCAAGAAATGCCAATTCATCAACTTTGACAAGTTTTGTGGGCATGCTCTGTTAAGGGTGGTATTTCAGGTGTAAGAGAGAGCCAGAACGTGTAGTCTAACAAACAGGTCAGCAAAAGGGTTGCTTTACAAAGTAATAAAAGAGATCCATGTCGTTTTCTGTGCAAAGCCTCATACAGGGCATGTAGGTGATTCCAGGTGACTGAGTCACCTCTTACTCCACCACCTATCTGTTCATCACACCCATTTCCTGTGAAAATTTCAAGTGGTCTGGAATTCTTGTTGCTGACAGCTAAACACCTCACATGAAGCAAAAGCCATTTCCACTTTATCTCTGCTAACAGCGTAAAATCAAAAGACGTACCATTCCTTACTTCAATCATGGCAACAGAGGAAACACTGTAAAAAGAGATTCACCCTTATGCATCCTACAGCCGTTGATCTGTGAGGAATTAACAGGAGGAAAACATTTCCTCAGTCAGGGTCACTGTGGCTGGCAGCCCTCCTCATAGTCTCATTGTGTATTTAAACTTTTGACAAGTACAACCTGGAATTCTTCAGTTTTCCAGCAGCACTCACTGAACCAGGAAACACACAGCATTAAGAAGAAAATAAATAATGAAATTAAGCTGAACAGAGTTGCTGGCCCATTTTCAGATCCCCCATTCTAAAACTTGCAAGTATCACCATTAGGCATATTGCCAAATCTATTTCCCCAGTGAATTCAGGCTTATGCACCACTCAAGAGGAGTCTGTTAATGACTACAAAGATCCACAGCTGTTTACAGTTTAGGCTCAGTGGTGGACCAGGCAATAAGCTTGATCCAACAATGAAGTTGTTGGACTCTCACAGCAAGAGGAGACATTGTGTCAACTATTTGCTTGCTCACAGTGCGAGTGACTACCCGGACAGCTTAGCAGGGCTGTAAGAAACAGGGAAAAGAATAGGTATGGATTGGAGAGAAGCTGTGCAGGGCTCTGCAAATGAAGGAGAAAAGTGTAAAGAAACTAGGTTTAAATAGCTTGCAGAAGCATAAATGAAGTAACAAAACAAATAGACCAGGGAAATTCTTTTCCAGACATCCAAAAAGAGGCAGATTTATTCAGAAAAATATTTCAAAATCACAGCTATATCAATTTTTAGGAGTCTGCTGTGACATCAGATATTGCAAACTTTGCTTTTTTTTGGGGGGATTTTTTTTTTTTCATGAATGAATAAATGAGAGTAACAGTAGTGTCTGGTCTTCAGGAGAGTGACGGTGAAGGACAGACTGCCAAAAACCCTGCAAAAGACTGTTGAAAAGTATAAGAGAGGCTTATATTAAACTTCCTATTTTTAGACATGGAAGGGAACATAATATTAAAAAAAAAAAAAAAAAAAAAAGATGTGTAAGAAGGTATTTGAGGAAAAAATAAGGTAGATATAAAAAGCAAAAATTGTCCAAAAGATTGATAGGACAATCTTTTAACAACATACCAAAGTAATATAGGTTGGGAGCATGTCTTTTAGCCATGCTCTGGCTACGAGTCTAAACTCTCTGCTGACCAGGAATGGATGTAATAATCTACATTAAAACCAACAACAACAAAAAAGGGGGATTCTTAAACATCAAGAGCAGCACGTCTGAAAAGAAGGCTTCAAATATTAACAATTGATGAACTTAGAAAATTTGCCAAAGAGGTACCTCATGCTAAATGTTAAAGCATGACACGACAATGTGCACTAAGTTCATTTCACTTAGAAGCAGTGCATATATCATTAAGGCATCTTTTTCAGTCTTTTCAGTTAAGATGGTTCCCAGAACCTCCACATCTGGTGCCAAGGGGTTGTTACAAACTTAGAGAAAGCATTAAGGACATGTCTGTGTGGATGGGCAGCTGATCAAGTAATTTATTGATTTGCCATATACTATTAAGTAAAAAAATTCAAAGGATGAATCTATTTCTGGTAAAGTGAAACCCTCCATATTTACCGAATAGATTATACACAACAGGAAATGCTTACTTGATTACTTGATTGCAAAGTCAGGCAGGTCCTCGGCCCCACTGACTTCACAAAAGCTATGACAATTTACCAACGGAAAATTTGTTCCCCAAGATAATTTTTTTAATGCAATGGCAAGCTTTTAAGTTTATAAAAAGCAGGACATAGGAAATCTTGAAAAATCTTTTACTCAGCTTCGTTTCTCACATACACATTTTCTAATAAACACGGCTCTAAAAAGCAGGGAAAAGTAGAAATATGTAAACACAAAATTCTGTTTCAAATTGGACAAAGTCATATATGAAGTGCTCCTAGAGCATAAGAAGGGGAGCAGAATAGCTACTGAAAACCAATCTCATTCAAGGGCACAGCCATGCTGAAGCCTTCCTTGCGTCGCTGCCTGTCAGAGCCCTCGAGCACTCAAGGCTTGCAGCACAATTTTAGAGTCAAAGAAAGCCCTGCCCACCTTCAGCTTTGAAAATTCTCTTTTTGTGTCTGGAGGCCAAAACTGGATGCCCAACCTCCAGCACGTGACTATAAACCACCCTCTGAAGTTGTGCCACTCTACCCTATGACACTGGTGCTAAAACCAACCGTCAGCAGGGAAGACAAAGGGATTTCTGTGATCATCCAGCTTTTGCTAATTAAAGCTCATGTCAGAGAGTGAGGGAATGTCTTTGTGTCGCACCTACTTATATGTTTTCTGGAGTGACAGCAATCTAAATATTGGCAACCAATACAAATGAGAATACTATACTGTGCCATAAACCACTATTTGCCATGACTGTCCAAGGTAATTGCTATTAAGCAGCTGGAGGTCAAAAAACAAAATGAAAAAATCTGTACCATAAATGTCATATTGGAGAGCCCAGGCCTCATGGACCAAGGTGTTGCATAGCTACACAGTTTCTCTCTGTTCCTTCACACTTATTTTACACCCAGTTTCTCCAAGGGTTCAGAAAACTCCATATCAAGTAAGTCAGATCAAAGTAAATGCATAATATGCGTGAACAGGTCCACTTTGTATAATACTAACAATGTAATTTCTGTCAGAAAAATTAAATGAAGAATGTAAAAGAAATTAAAATGTGAGTAAAGGCAACAATGCAGCAGGCAAAGCTAAAGATGTTCACACTTTGGGGGAAAGTTACTGTAACAGACAATTTTTTTTGTCATCACTCTCAGCTGTCTCTATAGCTCCTTGCTACAATAGCCTCTTGGATTGTAGATACTCCTCTATTGATACTTGAGGAATGAAGCCTGAAGATGATCCCCGTTTCAAAATCTATGTTTTTTCTGTGCCAATTTAAGATGTTGGTTTAAACTCTGATAACATGGAAACTACTTTTTTCTGTAGACTCTTATCTCAGACTTAGATAAAGTAAAGTGCAAGTCACAACACTTACGCCCTTTCTTCCTACTCATTTTTACCATGAGCATAGTATAGAAGCAGCTATTGCAGTGAGTGCATGCTACTCTGTCAGGTTGTGGGGCATCATATGATCTAACAAAACCTGCTAAAAAAGTAAATGTGCCATGATTCATCAATTAGGTGGGAAAATACTGCTTTTCTTTACTTTTCATTAAAATATAAATAGGTACTTCCCCATGGCTAACATCTCATTCTGCAATGCATAGGAGTTTGCTGCTATCTGCAGGTAAAATACTCTATTACTGAGTAAAAATCTGAAAAGGAAGCCAAGCATTTAGCTGCTGTTTTTAATTGCAGCTTCACACAATTCCACGTAAAAACCCCAGGATGAATGAAAATACAGATCCCTCACATGGGGCTAGGGGGAATGTTTTCTCTCTAACATGACAAGCTGCAGGCACACCACTCTGGGGATGTTTTACTACCAAGATCTGATGGTAACTGTGGGCAGGGTCAAGCGCTCATGCAGCCATCCAGAGCCACTCTGACACGCTCTAGGTATTGCAGCAACAAAGAACTCCTGGGTTGTAAGAGTATCCTTCTGATGCTCAGTAGCCCTCAAATGTCCTCTCAGCTGTGACAGGCTGCCAAGTGGCTGGGACACAAAACTCGTTCCACAAATGCCAAAGCTTTCAGGGAGACTGTAGACTGTATCAGGAAAGGCAGTTCAAAAGGGTTATGCACAAATCATGATTTGCCCCTCTGTTCACACGGCAGGCCTGGAAAGTGTGCTGTCATACAGACTGTCCCTCATAATCCTCCATTCCACTCATTCCACTACACAGCATGTTACTTTTTTCTTCTTTTTTTTTTTTCTTTCCTTTTTTTTTTTTTTTTCCTTTTTTAAAATTTTTAATCCTCACTTTGTCTTACAAGCATGGAATGAACTCAAATAGATACTCTGAAAGACAATTATTACTGACTTTTCCTTGCCTTAAAAATCAGGAGACAAAAGATTCCGTATGTGCTTTACAGAGCTCACTATGTGGGAATACTAACTCGAAAGTGTAAAATATATTGCAAATAACTTTTAGTTTTACATTTATACTGCTACACAGCTATAGCTGTTACAAAAAGTGTGCTAGAAATATTAGCTTAATTCCTTGGGAATACTGTGGATGACATGCTTTGTCTTGAGCCTGAAATGGATTGTTTAAGATTTGCTCCAAATGCAGCAAGTTTTGACTAGTCGGCGGACAGAAGATGGACATGATAGAAGTCATTAGACAACACTTAATCAAGCAAAATCATACTGGAGAAGTCATTACAGGAAATATTGACTACAGGAAATTACATGTCCCACATTATCTCATAAAGGCTTAGATATTCATCTTGCAGTTTTGCAGTACAGCTCTCTAGCTTGCTATCAAACACACATCTCCAAGACACCCTGTCACTGGTGTTAAACTTTTCGTACCCCACCATTTTTTAAGTGTAGCCTCAATTTATGAAAAGCTGACATAACTCACGGGTTGTTTTCAAAAAAGGGTTTCAATTTAAGCTTAGTTCAGCTTGTGGATAAGAAGTGGTCACCAGAATTAAAAAGCACAAAGAGACTAAGGGAGAACACAACAGAAAGAAAATTACAAAATACCCATTACCAAAGATTCTCCTTTTAACCTTTAAGTGTAGTCAAAACCTAGTGACTTGACAATTATAAGTTTAACGATGCCTTCAAGCAGACGTAGTACTATGTGTCCATGAACCTGTAGGATCTGGGGTTACCTCATGACTTCAGCCTGCAGTGAATTCTCCTCTCTCCAATTCTGCTTCTAAAAAAGCTTTCAACCCTCTCTCCGCTCCCCATTGTTGCTACCAACAGAGAAGGAAACAATTTTGAACTCTGGCGTAGGCTGCGCTCCAGATGGCTGCCAGCATTTTAAGCGCTGAGTTGACT
Source organism: Psilopsiagon aymara (assembly GCA_024733675.1). NCBI lineage: Eukaryota > Metazoa > Chordata > Aves > Psittaciformes > Psittacidae > Psilopsiagon > Psilopsiagon aymara. The sequence continues at coordinate 17,235 of JANRGW010043962.1, read as the reverse complement.
AACCTTGTTCAAAGCAGGTCTATAGAACACAGTGCTTCAAATATCAGTGTCTGCTGGGATTGCATCTATATATGTGGAGTCCCACGATTCTTATCACTAGCATAGCTGAATGAGTGAATGAGGAGCAAGAAGCATAAAATGGAGGAAAATGCACAAGACCTCTCCCTCTCTGAAGTTGAATCGGCCTATTAAAGAGCAGGAAATAGCTGAGCATAGGTTTTCATTGAGCCTGCTGACCACTAAAAGTGAATGAATACAACCCAGGCTGAGCCTGAGGCTGGGAAAGGCCAAGAGGTTGTCTTCCATGTAGGGATGAAAAGGACTGTCCTGAATTCAGCCCAGGTCAAAATAGTGGCTCAGGGCCAAACAGAAAAAGTTATCCCTCCTCAGAGACATTTTGTGAGAACAGAAACTGTGGGCAATGACTAAAATTCAATCATTTGATTATGATACTTATAATTGTTCTTATGCCTTGACAAGAATGAAAGCACCAATAAAACCACCCTGGAATGGAGTCACTCACTTTCTGAGAACAAAATTTATGGGGACAGCTTGATGCTGTTCCCCTGGAGTCTCTCAGTCTGACCTCAGCCACAAATTAAGTCTTTTCAAATGTAAGGAAATAGCTCTGGGATATGTAATATCTGATGCAAAGAGAGAAAGCACCATCTTCATCCCTACCCACAGGAAAGCCTGTTTTCTTTGGTTCTTGGCCCATATGATAGTTAGTGCATGAAATATAAATTGCTGCTCAACATTGAAGTTTGGCAGAGCCAATTAATACTACTTTCTCAACGTGGGTTTGGAGGCTATTTCAATTAAATCCTCTGTGCAAAAGCAGTTGCTGCACACTTGATATCTTGGTACTTCTGAGAGACTGTCCTTAGTGGGTAGTTTAAGTTCTGCAGTTGCATTTATCTCTCCCTGACTACTGCAACCTCCCTCCTTTCTCTCCCTCCCTGATATCTGTGTCACCCTCTTGCAGGCCATATGAACGCTGCTGCCAAATAGATGGACTGCACCCTCTTTCACATCAGCTGACTGTTCTGAACAGATCTCTCAGTCATTTCTCAGTGATCTATTATCCTGTTTTATATTATTGTTCTGCTTTGCCAGGCTCATCTCTTCTATCCTTGACCCAAATAATGTGTTCTGTTTCCGTTCTGAGAGCCTACAGTCTTTCTGAAGATAACTGACTACTGTTCCAGCAAGAAGAGGGAAATCTTATATGCAAAAACTGGAATAAAACAGTTCTCCATATTTCTGTAAGGCTTTTGAAAGTTATGCTGGTTCAAAAGGCTCCTAGAGGCAAGGAAAACAAGGACCTGATACTCTGCCAACACCTGAAAATCTTAAACCCAGATTAAAGGACACCTTATTTTTAACTTCTTATAAAGGCTCATCACTCTGCAAAGTCCACAGAAATCCTTATTCCAATTTCCCTTACGTTTGCTATTTAGTTTAACTTGTACTGAATGATCTTCCTGTCAGGATGCAATCCTGCCTCTCAGCTCCCGGCTCTCCTGCTGATCTCCACTATAAGCCTGGACATATTGCCTATCAGTCCATGCTTCAAGCCTCCAGTTTGCAACCCACATTGCACTTTATGTCTCTCCACACACAACTTGGGATCTGTTGGTTTGCAAAGTCTGGGAGACAGTGAAGAGATTTAATGATTTAATGTATTTGGTCCCTTGAAAAAAGTGAGATGAGGAAGCACAAAGTGTATATGTTACCTAGTAGACGTATTTATAAAGCATATCAAGGAAGCAAATATTTCAGATATTCATCTTTCTGTATTTCAGTCATTTACCTCACCCTTTAAGATGACTCTTTAAGATACTTCTCCTACCACATGCAAACTGGGTCTTCCTTTTATCTATTGATGTATCAGGAATACTAACTCTATGCAATAGTTGCTTACCTGCATACAAATGTGTCTAACAACTATTATGCAGAACAAACAAACTTTCTTCTACATTTCTTCAGTGGGCTTTAGTTTGCCATATACAGCAGTTACCATGCTGGATGACGAAATTAAGCAACAGAGGGTTTTTTCACATTTTATTTTAACTAAATTTCCAATATTCATATATAGAGTACTTCACAGAAATCATCAGTAATGTGCTAGGTGTTATTGTGTAGTGAAGGCAATACCTTTGAGACACCTCAGATGTGTCACATGCAAGATGATGAATTTCCCTGCAATGCTTAGCTGAATGTTGGAAAATCTGATACATTTTTCAGAGTCCTCAAATCAAGCCTGGAGAGAAAAAAAAAAAAAAAAAAGAAAAAGAAAACCAACAAAAACCCCAACAGGCATCTGTAGGAAAAACATCCTCCTATTTACTGCCCAGTAAATCTGAAATTACAATCCCTGGTGCAGTTAGCATACAGACGACACTAGGTTCTGGACATCAGCATCTGCTATTAAGCATCTCCTGGTAGGATGGATCTAAATTTCTGGAAGGCATCTCCAGACAGTCCGGCAGAAAATTTTGAGTACTGAAAGTGGAACGATTGGACTTTGCCTGTTCAGATTGAGCTACATGGGGGTGCGTAGGTCTCAGAATTTAGTATTTCTTTTTGACTTCTTGTCTCTTGACTTGATTTTCGTTTTAAGAGTATCTTCATTCCTTTGAATGTTCAGAAAATAGTTTTAGGAAAACTAGAAAATAGTTTTCGTAGCATGGTCTTGAACCTCCTTTGCAAGAAGAAATCAGCATTAAATTAGGTCACCTCTGTAAAGTCTTTTTGATGATACTTCTACACACCCAATTTTTAGAGCTGTAAGTGAACATAGAAGTTTCAAGACAATGTGACTTCTCTTTGTCTTGATTCTCTTTATTTAACTCACCAGTCTATTTCTCTCTTAAATCACATGAGAACAAGTGGAACCACTGAAGATGTGAGCTTGGCGAGGTATAGATATTGTGCCTTAAACAAAGATAACACTAATGAATTCACATTCAACCTTTTCAGCCCAGTGATAGAAAAAGATTTTCAGTCACTTTAGCCTGAGCTACATTTGCACTCAGGGTCACCTAAAGAAAAGGACAACACATTCATCTTTATCCTCCTTGAGTTGTGGAACCACTCAGATAATCTATAGTGAGTTGCAAAGTGAAATTAAATACCTTAAAATGCCATCTATCTGATCCCCAATTAAAACATAATCTTTTTAAAGCTGTCAATATTTGCTGACCAGAATCGATAAGGAGAAGATTATGACTGGCACTTCCCCAGTGATCTTCAGGCAGACAGGAAATACACTGCTGTTTTCAGGTCAGCAGGCAAAGGGGAAAACTGGTCCCCAAGTAGAACTACATCATAGACAAATGGAATTTGAGAATCTCTGCAATGATCCTGCTGGGTGGTTTTGAGGTTTATTGGAGGGGGTTTTGTTGGTTTGGTTTGGTTTGGTTTTAGCTAAGAAGTGAAGGAATATGATACATGGAAAGGTTTTAAAGAAAATAACCCTGGAGTCTTAAAATCATGACTCCTTAGAAAAGTTTTTGTAGAAGTTTTACTTTGATCCTTATAAATATATACACTGAAGTTCCTGAGTCATATTCAGCCAGTGTCTTAAGAATTTGAGGCATATTTCCTTTTCATTTTCATGTAAGAAATATAAGCTTACACTTATCTAAGTAGATCCTCGATATTCCTCATCATCGCTACAGGAGTTAAAGTTTTAACTACCTAAATCTAGTGTCTGACATCAGTGATGAAAATGAACCCTAATACAGTGTGTAAGCTTAGAGTAAGAGGCCTAAACTGCTTTTCCTCCTGACCTACATTAGGATTTCTTTTATTTCTAGGCCAGATTGGAAAGTTCAGGATAAAAAAACATTTCCGGGTGTGCAGAGGGCTTAGTAGCCTTTCTACCCACAAGCTGTTGCTTTCTACCAGCCTTCCACAGTACAGATTGTGGCACAAATGCTCCAACCTGCCTGTGAAATTAGAGCAGTCAGAGCAATACACTTATTGTACTGACAAAACATCACCAGAGAGATACCTTTAAAGAAAATTTTTTCAATGCAATCCATAACTGGTGTTAAGTTGCTGTCCTTATGACTACGTGCTGAAGAGTGGCTCGTACATGTGAATTTCCCTCCTTCTGGTGTAAAAGACATGAAGTAAGCTCTAGACCGAGTAAGAAAGGCTACTGCAATAATCCAAACTTACGTACACCTTAGGAATGGTGATCCTAAGAACTTGTTCTGACAGAGTGTCCGTGATGCACTAATTTCATCTTTATGCATCACTTCCCATCTGTGGAAAAGTGGGTGACAAAAATTCCATGACTCTGCTGATCTAGGGAGAAGCACAAGAATCATTAGAAATGCTGACTTGATAAGCACCTAAAATAAACAGAAGGAAAGCTGGGTTCTGAAACTGTTCATGTGAGAAAACGCATAGGGGATTGTAGCACAACTTAAATATGCTGAAACAGCACTTTTAGGTGCTGCTTGCGTTTAAGTGAGTCAATGAAAGACATATCTGTCTTTTCTCACTATTATCCAACATTTAATAATAAGCTTTAATATGCCCAGTTTTCTTACAAAACTTTGTGACATTTTGCAAGTAATTTGGGCAAGAAGATCTCTTTGCAAATAAAGCAAAACAGCCCATTCTAAAGTCACCTTCTCCAAAAAACATGTGAAGCACAACTTGTAGTTGTATTTTTTCCTGACCACAGGAAAACTGGCAGAGAAGCATGCACAGCATCTCAAAACACAATGGCAAACATGCCAGCATAAAGTTTCTGAAATAAGTCTGACCCTGCTTTTTCTATAAGTGTGGTTTGGACCCCTGCAGATTTGCATATTCCCCTGAAGATTTCTCTGATATTGGTCACTTGTGTTAGTTATTGGATGGCATTATGATAGCACTATTTTGTTCAAACTTTTGTGTCTCATTAGAGCAGCAGAGACAAGGCTTCCTACGAGATGTCTGCACTACATTGACATTTCGTAGATCCTCTTGTTCATTAGAAGCACAGAAAATGCTGCTGAAACCACACAAAACTGCATCTGGACAAGGTCAGTTTCAAAATGAACTCTCCCTGCTCATAAATCACATGCAAATACTCTAGTTATTGCAAAGCTAGAGTTGTCAGCGCTCAACTAGCAGAACATGTAACACCATGATCACTACCAAACTTCACCTACAACCTTCAAAAAAGGAAAAGTGCTAAATGCTCAAATGTTCACTACCATATTTAATAATTTCAGTCTTTTCTGTGTTTTGTAATGCACTCTTTGCCAAACTTTGTATTCAAAACTAAGGTTCCATCCTCTGAGACTGAAGTTCCTATTTGGAAGCAACAGCATCGAAAACATTTTGTTCTGATAAGACATGGGACAATCACTGAACCTAGATAAAGTGACTAGAAACAGACTTTGGATACAGACTGCTTCTTAAAAGATGAAAAATAGATCTTTCTTATTTTTCTTGGTCAGGGGAAGATAATGATAAGGAGCAAATCAATAATATTCCAAAATGGTTCAATATTATCCTATGACTTATAATGAAGTGATGCTCATACCAGAGGGGCAGAGAACATCCAAACCAGGCCTACTTCCTTATTGAGTAGAGGAGTCTAGTGAAGAGAAGAATCAGGCCCATGAAAAGCAATAAAGTTTCTTCCAGATTATTTTCACAGTTTAACTTTAGCCATCTAGATTTGAAAATGCTGGCATATGCACAGAGGAAAATTCTTGCCCTGTGTTTGAACACGGGTATCCTTCTGTATGTTTCAAGCAGTATTTTAATGGTTCATCAATACATTATTAATTGCAACCAAAAAACAAAAACAACAAAACAAAAAAATGTTAGTTGTAAACAGCTGCAACCTCTTCTTCTCCTTAATCATTTAATTCCATACACCTATATTGAAATTTTACATTATGCCTTAGCAGGGCATTGTCACAGCATATCTCTAGAATGCTGATATTGTGCTAGGTCAGGAGTTAAGTAAGTCCATTCCACCCATGCTATTTTGTGTTTTAAAGCAGTCCTTACTCTAGGCAGACTCTCTCTTTTATTATTACTTCTTGAATGATAAGAGCTGGGATTGACCTTCAAAAGAGATTTAAATGGCCTTATCCAAAAAACAGTCTGTGAACATCTATAAACTAATGTGCTGCCTTTACACCTCCTTTCTCAGAGAGGACGTGTAAAGGCAGCACATCAAAGTCAGCAAGGAACTTAAAATAATGGATTTCAAAGTCAAAAATCTAATGCAAATCTAAGTATTTGCTTATAGACTCTTTGAAGTCTTGACAGATTAAGTTTAGAAGTATTTTCATAGATGGTATCTACATAATCTAATAGAGATGATTTCAGGAACTGAGTAGATGTTTCCAGTAGATGTTTAGATTATGGAACACCATTTTTCAATAGCATTAATAAAGAATACATTTTTGTTTAATTTCTTTTAAGTTTATAGCACAATACTGAGCAGTTATAAATGATATTCTGAATCTGTGGAAAGGTGTTTATCTCAATAGAAAAAACTGGCAGATGCACAGGATAAAGGAGTTCCATCTCTGTTATGCTTATATAATATAATTGACTTTGTTAAAGGACATTTAGGTGTTGTTTGATTTACATCCTATGTCAACCTAATGCATCAACTGCGTAAAGTTCCACTTGTTTAAATATTTCATTTTAAAAAGTGAAGCAGGCTCATAACTTCACCAACATCCACTCTTCCCTGACAAAAATGGATTCTCCAGTTTAATCTATTACTCTAGAAGTAAATGAAGACTTCACCCTTTCCCTTGACAGAGGAACTGAGGTTGTCATATTACTTATTACTGTCAAAGTTGAAGAAGGTACTGCTAAAAGTGTGCCAGCAATTATATGATATTTTTCCTTAAAAAAAAAAAAAAAAGAAAAAGAAAAAAGTAAAATAAGAAAACATAAAAATGCAAGAAAAGCAAGTGACGCCTCTATTGTTCAGTGAAACCATTCTCTACTGTTGCTTTTGGTATCAGAATTTTTTTTTAAATAAAAAAAAAAAAAAAGAAGAAAGTATTTGTTTCTCGGTCTTTTTTTTTGCAGGTTGTTTGATGGACGTTTATTTCTTAACATATTATCAGAGCTTTTTTTTTTTGTTAAATTAGATACACTTACAGTTCTTGGAATTACTGAAAATGTGTTTGCAGATCTAGTCTCCATTAGAAAAGCTTTCCTGTTTCTAGCATGCCAGAAAAATATCTCCTAGTGTGTGCACAGCTAAATATCTAGATAGGGGTTATTTTGCTGGTATATTTTTATTTTGTTAGAGCTTTTGCTCTATAACAAATACATAAATAAATACATCACAATCAGCACAGATGTCCAGGAAATGACTGACAGAAGATGAAATTGTTTATACTTTTTCTTACGAAGACTTGAGAGGACCTTTGTCCCCACATGCACGAGGATATCTACTATAAATTAAAAATCAGCCCTGAGTTTTAGTGAGCTTTAAAACAAACTTTGCCTTCGCTCTCAGATATTTCTAGAAAGAGCAAATATGTCACTCTACCTTTCTGAAAATAGGTAATTTGAGGTTCTGAGGCTGTGTGCGATGGACCAAACAATATAGAGACTCCAAAGAGAAGAAAAAAGTAATCTGGAGATCCACCTTCTCTCTTGGTAAAATATTCTTTAATGTACAGATGGGTAAAACTACATGAGGTACAGGACACTGCAAATTCAAGTGCTTGGTCTCTTCTGTACAAGCTATCAAACAACACAGTGATGCTGCCTTTCATTGATTTTTGCATGGTTTTTTTCATACATACCCAGGAAAAGTGAGACAGAGAAATGGGACTGTAGTCTTTTGCATGTCTCATGATAATATCATAAAGTAACCTAATATCTCCAAAGGTTTGGAAGTGTAAAGTGACAAATATTATCAGGTGTGGTCTTGTACTGAAACATCAATTCTGAAGTAAATATCCAGAGAGATAAAATATATGCGAATATACTTTCCCTCTTTGTTTTTTCCTAGTAGTTGTTTAAAAGACAGCAATAGATTGAAAGAGAGATCTAAGACTTTTACCTTTCATAGCCAGGTTGACTGGAATAAATGTTTTTATACCTCCCTTCCCTCATTTTCTGTCTCTAAAATGGAGATGATGACACCAGGTTCTGCAGCCCTGTGATCCACAGGTATTCCTCCATGTAAGTTGGTATTATTTCATTTTCTGTCTTTTTTCCATCTCCAGTTATTTGATGACTTCTGTATTAGGTTATATGCATACCAGAATGCACTAGCTAGGCCACGCTTGCTTCCGGATAGATTACATATGTATGCAAAGGTTCAGAGCAACCCCGTTCTATCCCTGGGGATCAAGTGAAACTGCAGGGTTATACCACTCCCCTAAGTAAAGCCACATTCACCCGTACAGTGTGGATGAGAGATTTAAAACACCAAGTCATATTTGCTACCATTGCCCTAGAGTGCTTGTTTTTCTTTAATGAATTCATCCTTTTGAGCTATTTTGGGAGGGGGTGGGGGGAGTGAGTGGAACCTTTCTTCTTCATGCTTGTATTTGTTTTACTTTTGAGGTGTGATCAAAGTAAGTCCTGGCCGTGTAATCATTTAATGCATTTTGGCTGCAGTTTCAGCCTCCTTTGAAATTTATCCCTTTTCTCTTGCCTGTGACAGCCAAACTTTACCTCCAGGTAGTAGAGGAGGCTTACAGACTCTTTCATATCTCACATCTGCTTTCAGCCCATTAATCACCCACACTGTAGACAGCTTCTTCCCTCTCTTATACAGTGCGACTTTGTCTAGACTAGGAATTAAAGAGTGAATTTTAACATGGTCCACCTAACATGTTTAAATGTGGACCAGGCTATGTATCCTTAAAATCATATTCAGACAGGCAAGTTAAACATTTAGGAAGCAATTATGCTTTACAATGACAAATTTAACACATGCCAAAAGGTGCACTACCTTGTTCAAACTACAGGTAAAATCCTGGCCCTTACAAAATCAGCATAAATTTGCTGTTGACTTTACATGAGCCAGAATTTTCCCCATAACTTTAAGAGTACATCAATGAGAACAACTTGACTAAGAGTACCTACTTCTTACTAAAGCTCTGATTTAAGAGCTCAGAATAATTACAGTATGATTCCATATCTTTAAGGACGAGCTCCTTTACCACTGTGGATCAGCTGCCCAGCGATACTGAACCAGAGTTTCTAGGGGTGAAAGCTCAGAAGTAATACAATAACCAGCCTGTTGTGTATCAGTTCACAAATAGTAGCCAATATACCTTTTAAGAATAACTGCAGAAAGTCTGCCAGTTTTACTCTCCTTATACTCCTGTCTGCATATTTCCAGCCTTCTCCAAAGATTTCCATTCAGCTGGGATCTTCTCCAACATGACCAGTCCTGCCATCACCAGTTTCTTCCCAGCCTCCAATCCTCATTTTCATGTCCCAGCCTGGCACTCACTCAAATGTCAGGAGTGCAAACCACTTTTATTGCTGGGCTGTCACTTGGAGTGCTGAAACCTCAATCAAAGGAGAGCTAATATGGAGGGAAGGAGGTTCTTTGTGTTTTTTTAATCAACTCCTCATTTATTCACCTGGCTCTGAAGAGATGTGGCAGAGAGAGAGGACAAAATTAGCAGTAAATGAAGGACCAAGGAAATGGAACAAGACTGTAATGGAGGAGATAGACTTTTGTGTATGGTGACCTTTTTACCAGAAGCATGCAAAGCCCTTGAATAAAAGACTCACATAGAGGCAGAGACAGTGAGTTAGTATTGGGATGTCCTCCTGTTCCTGAAGTTTGAACTTTTAAAAGTGAATTAGGGATGATGGAAACTGACTCCTGCCAACCTCCCCCTCCTAAGAGAGGTAAGGCCAGCATTGCCTTTGTTCTCTGATTTTAGAAGAAAGCATTGTTTTAAAGTATCCGTTTGATTAATAAGCTTCATATAAATGATTAATAAGCCATCAAATTCTTTAATATCATTTTAACTTGGGTTTTGTTTACTCTCTATTTACCATCTAAAAAATGTTTATGCAACATTATAAGGCAATGCATATTTATCAAAGACTGCAGGTTAATGGAGGATGATCAGGAAAGCAGAGAGAAAACATGATTTGCTTATTAAGTTGAATTAGGAGAATTTGGAGGAAAATGCATGGTAACTCAATGTCTGCCAAACCTTAAATCATCATCTTATATCAGTGCAGTGCCTTCTGTCCCAAGCTATATTGCAAGCTATGAGTGAATCATTTCACATTACCTTCAAAATCCATCCACCTCTTGAGTGGTGTATAGTAACTAAGCAGCAGCCTCACAATAATTCTGGCTGTTAAAATAAACTCACAGAGTGAAACAAGAGGCTGAACAGCGTATGGCGGAGTACCGCTGCCCACCTGGAACATGAACAAGACATAAGGTTATGGACGAGTATTTCTTAAAAAAATTACACTATTCACAATGCCCTACAAATGGCCAACCTAGGAACACAGTGGACTTACTGAAAGTTAGTACGGGAAAGCCACATTTGTGGGTTCACAATGCACTTCTCCTGTCTTGCATTTACACTTTCCACCTTGTCTCACAGGTGCTGTGGCATGGCTGGGTAGATAGACCAGCAGCAACCAGGAATATATTACAGGGATAGTATTCCCTGCCAAGCAGAACTACACTCTCTTTTCTGTTGTTTTTTGGTTTTGAACATATAATGAACTTTACAGGAAGTAATATCTGCTCTCCAGATAGCAGATCTGCACAGAAGGAAGTAACCATAAAACTATGTTATTGTGACCTTGAAGTTAAAAATTTTACATTTGAGGCATGCCAGATTCCCAAGCAGTGTCCATCATTTTATAAATTCACCTTCATGCTAAATTAATAGAATTATAGACTTTCCCTATAAGACTCTGATCCACAATGCCAACACAGACAGCATGCAGGCCTTTTTGATTACTTCTCATTGCTGTTAATCTGTATCTCAGAAGGAACTTTCCTATGCTTTACACATGCCTGTTAAATTGTCATGGTCTAACAGCTCCAGAAATCCAAAGATCAGTCTCTGACATTGTGTTAAAACTCCACAGCGACTTGACCCTGAACTTTGGCACAAGTCTGCCCTTTCCTGCTCTACTCCTTCCCACCCACACAGAACACATGTATCAAATTAACAAGGAAAGGAACATTTCATTAGTTTTGTTCAATTCTGTGGCTTAGCAAATTTATGCATGTTGCTGGACTAGGATTATGTTCTAGTATATTTTACAGTGTCGGTCTATATGAAAGTGTATTTGTTCTATTCAAGCACTTGTTAGACATTAAGGCAGTGTTTATCTACACTCACCTCACTTCAGGGCAAATGGGTCTCTCAACTTTTGCTCTGAAAGCATATAATCTTTGGGCATGTTTCACCATCATGATTGGTGGTTATGACGGGACTTTCAACTAATGTGCTCCCATGTGAAGCGTATAATCCAGTTTGAGGGTAAAGGAAACCAGGCACTGTTCATCAAAAGAAAGACTGACACACTGAGTACACAGTTTGCCTTTATGTTAATACAAGGAAGCATTTTGTGTGTTACATTATGTTCTAGAACTTAGAGGATAATTGCAGCAAATATAATGGACTTTAGTCAAAAGAGTCGTGAATTCATCTACAGTCCTTTGATTACAGCCTGAAAATGAAGACTGCAGACAGAGATGGGAGACTTCCATGTCAACTGGAATTATTTTACACTTACCATGGAGTAAAAGAACTCAGAATCTTGTGCCACTGAATGTTGTTGTGAAACTTGTTCAGGGACAACAACAGAAGGGGACAACGCAGCATAATCACACTGTCTCTTGTAGGACTAAGATTAATGTATCATAAGATCAATTCATTTTTTCTTATGAAAAATGCAGTATGTTTGGCTAAAATTATATCATTTTAATCTCTGCACATTTCCTCTGAGAGGGTGCTCAGAAATCTCTGTTCCACAGCATAACAGCCAAAAGCTCAAGCACCTTAAGAAACCACTCAATTGGAACACACTAACAACAAAAATACACTTTTTGATTGGGTTTGACTTACCTTAAGTTTTAAATCAAACTAAAACAATCACATTTTTAAAGTCTGATCAGCTGAGAAATAAGGATATTAAATATGATTAAATGTGATTGCATTTGAGTGTAAGGACTGTTCTTCCATTACTGCTTTGATTAAAAAAACCAATCTGAGCTGTGAGGTAGAAAAGTTAAATGCAGCGGGAAAAAAGAGAGAGCTTGAAGAATCTTTCCTTTCTTTTTCAACATATATTATTTCTTGTGTGAGAAAATAGGATTATTTTAAATATGTGCTTTTACAAAAATGAAAGCACATTGGTAGAGCTTCTGTAACTTAATAGTCCTTCATGCTTTTTAATTACAGGAACAATGAAGATGAAAAAAAGAAGAATAAAAAGTTGTTCTTATGGAACAACTGGGAAGAAGGATAGGAGATACATTTTCAAATGAAGAGTGAACTGGAAACCTTAGTTCTTAAGCTGGAATTGAATTGGTGCAATATTGGAGTTTAAAGAGTAATAAAGTTTTTGTCCTCAGGTTATGAGAAGAAAATTACCCATAGCATTTATTTCTTTTTATTATAATATCTTAGCTGCTTCACCAGTCTATCTTTTTCTGGTATTATCATCATTACTACTCTGATCATTTTCTGTGTTTCATACCTTCACCTCCAAGCATTTTGAATGGCACTGAGAACCCCAGTGAACTTTTCAGATGCGAGGCGGAGATCAGCCCCTGATCAAAATGCACTTGAACTGCAGAGTCTTTGTAGCTGTTTTCAGAAAGGTAAAATATGTCGCTCCTTAGAGATGAGATAAATGGCAAAACCAGCACAGATCAGTCACTCTCACCTCCTAATTGAAAAGTTGGCTGCTGATCAAGTGCTGGCAGTGACCAGCTCAAGCCATCAGGATGCCAATGCATGCTTCAAACTCATTTCTCCACTTCAGAAAAGATCAATCGCAAATTAATGTTATATTAGTGAAAGCAAAGGCTTTCATTGAAGAGGAAGGTCTATAAAAATAGCATCCAGCTAAATGGTGAAAAACAACCTGGAGGGAAAACTAACCTAGACTGTAACAATGTGCTTAGTACAAGATAATCTGGAATCTTAATCTTACATAAAACATAGTAGCACAAATCATATGTAAAACATGATAACAAGTATATGAAAAGTTCATTTTGTTGTGGGGGCTTTCTTGTTAGGGATTGGGTTTTCTTCTGCATCAGAAGCTGCAGTCAGCTTTTTGGTTAAAATATCTATTCTAGTTTGCCACTAAGTGTTATCTGCACAGAAATACGGTATATTGTCATGCCTCCAAACAACTGAATACAAGGAAAATTTCTCAAAAGGATTCTGGTTTTATGATAAAATGGCACATTAGGATGACTCCAAAGTAGCAAGCCTTCTTTTTTTAAACCAGTTCAAATGAGTAAAAGCTTGGGGAATCACACAAATGAATCATTAGTCTCTTCTATCTCCTTGCTCTTCTATCGTTTTTCAAATGTTAAATGCAAACCACTGAACACAGCAATGTAACAGTACAATGTGACTCGTGGACATGGACATCAGGTGGGTGTACACGCCTCAGTAGGCACTCTCTGCATACTGATTTTTCCTAAGGTGCATGGAGAGCCTGCCTGCATCTCTGCTCCAGATGTCCAAGACTATGGGGAGTGACATGAAGAAAATACATTGATGTAGTCCAAGGACTAACTTTCAGGCTTGTTGCAAAGGGCTAAAGTGTTTGTGTAGTTAAGAATGGGGTTTAATTACCTGAAAAACTTTACACTTCCACACTAAATATTTGTACAACAGGTTAACCACTCGTAGACCAGATGTAACTTCTCCAAGCTTGACGATTGTTTTTTACCTCAGTAAGAAGCACAAGGAAGCTGAAGATAAGCCGTCTACACTCATTCACACACATATATATATATATACTTCCAGTTCCTGCCTTTAATTGCAAAGACATCTAGGAAGGGAAGACAGAAAAAAAGAAATGTGCACAACAGTACTTTACAGGCTAACATAGTAAAGGCACTACCTGACTAGGTCTGGTGATTAATAGCAAGTGCAAATGAAGTCATTGTTCCCACCTATCCTTACCAGGCAAATCATCTATTCTTCAGCTATTGCCTGTGTTTGATGGAGACACACACAGACTGACAACTATGGTGGTTGTGGAGCAGGCACACTGCCCATTCAGCTTTCTCTGCTATGGCATGGGGGACTCTTCAGTCCCCTCAGCAAGTACCACCACAGCTCATGTGTCACGGCACCAAGACACCAGGAGAAGTTGCTGAAAAAACACTTGCTGAGCGAAGCACTGCCAAAGAGCAGCAAGACAGACTCCAGCAGAACTAAAAATAGATACTGGATTTTCTAATTCCAAGTCCAGGATCATATTAAAAGCCCACACTTTATGCTGCAAGAATGATGTATGGTAACACCTCCACAGAGTCCTAAAATTCCTCAGGGCCAGGCAGAGTTTTGGAGGTAGCACGAAGTTCATGCTGTTTTCATTCTTAAACTTGAGCCCAAACCTTTCCAAAAAGAAGAAAAAAACCCAAAACGATCAACCACACCCCTAAAAAAAAATCCAACACAAAAAAAAAGGCAGTTCAGGACACTGAAACAGATGGAGCATGCCAGCATTTGCTTCAGCAGGAGAAAAAAAAAGAGTTTATAATGGAGGCGCTGAAACAAGTTTAATTATAGAAGCATGAATGGCATTCCTATGATAAAACAAACTAAAAAGTCAGATGAACATTGTTGCCCTTTATTAAGGAGCTGTGTGATTTTGCCCTCTGATATAATGCTATGGAAGCTTACCTCCCACATACTGGTTCTTCTTACTCTATCCTGGGTTTTACAAAAAGTACAAAGCTCAGAGGCACAATGCTCTTGTAAAACTGAAGAGCATTTATTTCTCATATTTAAGCCTTGGTTTGCCAAGACAGCCTCACAAGATAAACAGCCTTGTTTTCATAAGGGCCCCGCTACAGCATGAATTACATTCATTCTAAATTTCAGTGCCATCATGCTAACATTTCATATGAAGCAGAAAGTACTTTCCCTACATATCAGTATGAAAATGTGAAAGACACCCTGGCTTAACGCTACTTTAAGAGATCAGAATTCATCTTTCAGTGTGTGTATCACTGTCTCAGTAGTATAACCGAATAAAATCACATTATTGTTCTGTGCCCAGGAAAATAAAAAAGGCATTTCTTTTTCAGCATGCAGAGTAAATTCTGAGTGAATCTTATGATTTAGCATGAGCATGGTGCAAAATCTGCTGAAATAAGTGGGATCCTGTCTATTGATTTCAGAGGCCTTTCAAATATGCCCTGTTGTAGAAAGACGTTTGTGAATCAGTTAGCTTGAGTTTGTTATCAAGCACTAAACCACTCCATCTAAGAATCTTACAGATTTTATAAAACTCACTTCTTGTGACGGACATAACATTGTTCCAAATCTCTCCATAATTGACTGAATAAACTGGATAGATCCAATCCAGGACAGAAAAGTAAGACATGCTAGTATTTGTAACTCAAATCAAATATCCTTTTACTGTATTGTCTATTTTTACCACTTCTTCTTTAATATAAGCACAAACATGTCTATTTCAAATGAAGAATTTGAGAGATATCCTATTCAATTAAATTGCTAAGCTTTAATACACCCCCTTCATCAAGAAGCACAGCCTCTAAACATTCATTTGTGGAGTACCTGGAAAGTGCCATTTAGGATCAGAGTTCTTTTGGTTCCCCAAGAGCACAAGGTCCTACTTTCAGATGCTCACAGCCTAAGAAAATGCTGACTTGTAGCTGAGAAAAGCAAGGCAGATACTTTGGGCTCAAAATGAGAATTAGGAGCTGGCTAATGACAAAAAGAAAGACAAGATGCCCCAGAGAAGCCCAGACACCACTGATGGCAGCTCTTCACACAAACAGCCCTGGTCCCATGCAAAAGCAGCACCCCTATGCCAATGGGTTTTCTGAGGAGACAGATGTGGTTCTCAGCTCATTCCTGGTAACATCTTGCCTTAAGCTTTGTACTCTTTTGTTCACCTTGAATATCCCTCCCATGGCCAAAAATAATATGACCCTTAACAGAGCTAACAGACCTATTTCTTCCTGATTAAGGCTGCAACACAAATGGACCAAAGCCAGGAAGTTTAAAATTAAGCTGACATTTTGTCCTTTAATTCTAGCTGTCAAGAAGAAGGAGGAAAAAAAAGGAAAAGCAGCTTCACAGAACAAGTTCTCCAGCCTTAAGTTTTAATAAAGTTTCTGTGTCCTGTTTTTTTTATGGTTTATGTCCCAAGCCTATCGTTATTCAGTGGGTTGAATTTTTTTTTTAATTTTTTTTTTTTTTGCATTTAACTTCTTTGCTTTTTAAAGTCAAAAGAAGAGAGGCAGAGTCTTTAATGGAAAGTTCTCCAATGCATATTAATAACCTAAGAGACCAGAATGACTGCTTTGGTTAATTACATATTTATAAATCTTTGATAAATGTACATTATTTACTAGTAGACTAGAACTCTTCTAAAGACAGCCATTTCTGTCCGAGCAGGTAAATATCTTTACAATTTTTGTCACATTATTAGTAGTAGACTTGGCAGACCTGGCGTTAAAAGTTGGACTTGATGATCTTAAAGGTCTTTTCCAGCCTAGGTGATCCTATAATTGAATTTTAGTGATAGGGAAGAACAGCTCTCCTGGTAGGAGTTCATAGAGGAGTGTAGTCCTGCCCTCCATGTTCAGAGAATTTACCCACAGACATCAGGAATCTGCCACTTTAAGCAAAATTTAAACATCTTAAGGGTAACTAAAAAGGTTGTACAAAGAGAGACCATCTCACATGGCATCCTTGTCTCTAAATTGGAGAGATACTTTGATAGGTGGACCACTCAGTTGATAAAGAACTGGCTGGATGGCCACATGCAAAGAGTTGTGCTCAATAGCTCAATGTCCAGCTGGAGGCCAGTAATGAGTGGTGTCCCCCAGGGATCGGTGTTGGGACCGGTCCTGTTCAACATCTTTGTTGGTGACATGGACAGTGGGGTTGAGTGCACCCTCAGCAAGTTTGCCGATGACACCAATCTGGGTGGTTCGGTCGATACACTGGAGGGAAGGAATGCCATCCAGAGGGACGTTGACACGCTTGTGAGGTGGGCTGA
>JANRGW010043961.1:0-20368 GCA_024733675.1 Psilopsiagon aymara | reverse complement strand
GGGAAGGGAAGGGAAGGGAAGGGAAGGGAAGGGAAGGGAAGGGAAGGGAAGGGAAGGGAAGGGAAGGGAAGGGAATTTTTTTTTTAATGTAATTATTGACATTTAAATTATTTCTTTCTCATATGTAAGAATTTGCAGCTGTTTAAAACTTTTTTTTTTTTTTTAAGTTCCACTTCAAAATCTATAATGCTTTGTTCTTGCCTTTCTTCTTCTCTTATCCTAAGAAAACTGCTTTTGGAATGTGCAGTGAAACAAGTTTTTGGCTTAAGTATAAAATAGCAATTTATTTTGTTTGATTATTTTTCAGCTAGACCTATTTCCTGCCCTGGTTCAAAACGTAGCCTTACGAGCACTTATACTGGTCTAATGGTACTGGCAGCAGAAGGGCAAAAATGAGAGATGAGAATAAGGAGAGGACTGGGAACCTCTTAGTTGTTTCTGGTTTACATATATGATAAACTCCAGTTCACGGTACTGAAAGCAGAATAATTGTGTTCTCACAGGATTTCAGTAGCCTTTTTCAGACTCAAAGTACATTAATAGTGGCTCCCTGCATATATTAACTAGTGTCATATAGAAATGCATTTTGTAGTATTGTCTTAAACATAGAAATGTAGAATGTAGAGTACTTCATAACTGTCTTGTGCAATCCTTTTTTTTTTAATTTATCACATTCTAACTTGCAATCTGTTAGGTTTCTTCTACTTTCTTTTTGTAGAAATTATTCTTTGGGGCTTAGAAACTTTCAACGTACTTTCAAAATATATTCATGGTGAAATCACATTCATTTTTTCTTGTATAAGTAATATTTAGTAGTTTAAAGTACTCTTTTTCTGTGATGTTCCCTTCACGATGCATTTACAGAATAATTCAGTCTCACACTTGCACTTTTTCTTCCCCCTCAACCCCCCCGAAAATGTAGAATAAGCTACACAGATCTTGAAGCAAAACAGGTTATCTATGCTACTCAGGATTCTCTGCACCAGTATGAGTTCATCTTCTTTGAACAGGTATCACCAAAATGGAATAGAAATTGTGTCTCACAGTTTTTTGCCATCTATAAATTTTTTTAACGCATTCTTGCTTTTCATTCTGACTGTAAAAAACAGTCTTTTAATCAGACTGCTAAAACTTCCTCAAGATTCATTTCTCCTATTTTCAGATACATTTACATGTCTTCTTTAGCTTGGTCTTAGACACCAACAACTTTTACTGCTTTACAACTGTTATGTGTTAATCCAGAACTGCTTAATTAAAAAAAAAAAAAAAAAAAAAAAAAAAAAAAAAGAAAAAAAAGGAAAAAAAAAACAGCAACAAAAACAAAACCAAAACAAACTACTTGCAAGCTGTCACTGTAGACTAATAAATACATCAATACATATGAAAGACAGAAATAATGAAATCTATACAATCATGTTACCTGAAATGTGACTTTAGCTTACGAGATACTTCTTTACTCACATTAATTTAATTGCCAAGTGTAATCTGATTTAATAAAAATACAGCCGCATGTTTTCTTTTTTTGTGTGTGAAATGAGCTTTGGCAACATTCTGACCACATTTGCAGGACCTGAACTTGTATAGACTTTATCAAGCAGAATATAATAACTGATTGTGTTATGCATGCTGAGTGCCTTGTTCTTCCTAAATTAAACGACATGTATATCACACAAAATTGTTTGGAGTCAAGGGGGAGCTGCAGCTGGGAAAGGCTCTGAGAGAAACAAGGAGGATTACAGTTATTTTATCCCAACAGCAGAAACTATGTTTCTCAGTGGATAGAATGCCTTTCTTCAATTTGCAAACAAAATAAATGAGCTTAATAAGATGTTGACTGTTTCAGTTGTGAAACAGATTCAGTAAGGAGTTGCGTTCTTTTTCTTTTTTTTATGGACCCCAGCTAACTCTCAAGGTTACATATTTTTTACTTCAGAGAAAATTCTGAATAACAAATATTTTTTTGTGTTTTATCGACAAGGCAATAGCCCTACAGGACACTGCAATTGAGCCATAATTACCTTCTAGCTCCTGAAGGGACACAAAGATGCAGCAGTAGCTTACAAAAACCATGTGCTAGCATAGCGCTTATTTTTTTTCCCATATTGCCATTTTGTTATTCTCATAACTGATTCACTATTTCTTTTCCAAATTTTCTTTCCCAAATTTTTCCACTTTCCCCAGCTCTGTCCCTATTTTTCTTCCTCACCTACTCAGGTGTCCATGTGCTGCCATAAACTCAGAAAAGGAATTGTGTAGCCTGTTCATATTCAGAAGGGTGAGAAGAAACTATGTTATGACAGGATCATGTTCTTTCATAATCATTCCATGTAAACCCAAGAGAGATAAAAGTTATAATTCCTGATACCACTATGGTGGACCCAGTTGATGGTATATCAACTCTGCCGTATAGCTGACCTCATCAGTGGCTTCATTCAAGTAGCTGTCAAGCCCCTGAGTGCACTAACAGAACTTCATGGTCTTGGCTAGCCTGCCCTTAAGCCCACCTGGCCTCTAGGACTCCCCAGAATTAGCCTGAATCCTTCTTCTTGAATCCTCAAGCTGACAAGGCTCCTACAGATCCTAGTGCCTGTTCCACATGGAACCATCAACCCTCATGGCACCCTGACAGTGCAACGCCATTTATTAACTCATTGCTGATCAGTCTGTATCTTCCAGCGTAGGCCAAGTAAGCTATCTGTCACACTGTACAACTAGCTGTTCAGACTATATTGTAAAAAAAATGCTTCAAAGGAAGAGACAATAAAAGTATGTTAAAGGAACACAATAAGAATAATCAGAGGTACAAAAATTGTGATTACTAAGAAAAAGTTAAAGAAACTAGATTTCCTTCTCTAAGAAACAGAAGAGCAGTGGAAAACATGATTCAAGTTTTCAATTCAGTTTTAAGCATAAATTGTTGAATGAAAAGATATGATCACACTGTACTTAGCCTTTGTTTTGAAGTAAACCATAATCCTGCCATCTTAGTTTAAAATGCACAGCAGTCTATAATTAAGAAAATATTCTAGTTTGTCAGTTTTAGGACAGCACCAACCTGTAGCAGTATTTCAATTATCCAGTATTTCAATTATCTGAACAAGAAGCAAAACTTTGTTACTGTGAGGGTGACTGACCATTGGAATAGGTTGCCCAGAGTGGCTGGGGAGTTTCTTCCATGGAGGTATTCAAGAGCAGTTTGGACACAATCCTGAGCAATGTGCTCTAGGCAACACTGCTTGGGCAAGGAGGTTGGACTAGATGACCTCTGGTAGTCCTTTCCAGCCCCAACCATTCAGTGATTCTGCGATTCTATCAAGTGTAGATAGAATTTTCATCATCTGTGTCCTCAGTCATGTTATTGGTTATCTTCTAAAGTTTTCTTACATACTGAATAAGTTGTCAGGACCTTTAACACTTCAGTAATCTGATGTCTGGAAAATTATGTTGCTCAGTCTAAGCCTGGGTCCTTTGAAATAAAATCCAGCCATGGAATCTGAGTGGAAATGAAACTGTACTTCATTAAATACTTCTTCAACACTCAGAGGAAGGTGAGACTGTGGTGGTCCCTAAAGGTCCCTGCTAGTGCATGCCCATCTTTCTGTTCATTGGTCTTCAGCTCACTGGGACATGGAGGAAGAAAGAGGGACAGTGGAGGGTGTACATGCAGTATAATCTTTATTGTAATGTATTCTGGTGCAGCTTGGATGAGCTCCTCACTCCCAAAATTCAGATATACCCAAAGTCATCTTCTGTGTGGTACCTAAGCTTCTAAGGTCTCTATGTATGCATAGAGTAAATACAGCATGTCCAGTGAAGTGTGCATTCCTCCTCTACTGCAGCTTGCATCCCAATAATCTTAATTCTCTTCCATTAGGCTTGCAGTTCAAGGAGAAAGCAAGTTGAGTTCTTATGAAAAAACAGTTCTGTATCCTTCTTCTAAAGACACATGCGGAGAAAAAAAAAGAAAAAGAAAAAAAAAGACACATGAAAAACAGTACATCATAAACCAAACTTCGTATTTGATTATTTTATTCTGGGAAAATTACTGACTCAAGCAACTGAAAATTATTTTCAATTTTGTTGCAGGTTACTGCATCAAAAATAATGCCAGCAGCTTTCATACAACTTCCTACAATTCACATGACGTAGGTTTTGCTTATTTGTTTCCTATGCCTCCTTGCATCTTCTCTCATCCTCTGCTTTTCTTCGTGCTTGCTTTGGGTATCCAAAATTATTTTCCTGGTCATAGTACAAGTTTTACAGGTAGTTTATTACATTAAAAAATATTTTTATGCTTAGCAATCTCAGGGTGTTAAAATAGATGTGGAGCCTGGATTTTGTTCTTTGCTAAGAATTTTTATTTCCAGAGGGGATCAGAGGAGAGAACAGAGAATGAAAACAACATACTTTATCAGGGATGACTACTGTGTATTTGTTAAGTACCTCAGACATTTCTGAATGCAGTGTATTACACTAGTAGATGAAGGACTGTGGATTAAAGAACAAACACTGTAGCATCTAAAGCCCAGTTACAAAACTACAGAGAGTCAATCCATACCATTTAAGATAGGTGCCAAGATAGCATGTGCAATCAATGATAAGATTTAAGATTCACTAAAAAAAGTAGAGACCACCAACAGTAAATCTGTCATTATGGGGAAACCTGTTTTTTTCTGTTATGATGGTCTACAAAAACAGAAGCTTCATTTTGCTACTTTATTAGTAGATGCACTGAAATTTATTGATTTAATAATCAATTGCTATCGATTGGGGTAGTCAAAATAAGATTAACCTATAGCTACTGTGGCACAGACTTATCCACAGCCACAGTTGCTTTGAGGTGCACCTGTTCCAGCATGGTCTTTTATCTATGGGCCACACTGTCTACAGAGACATACCTGCTCTAGTACAGCCTTACCCTCCGCCAAAGTCCCTTCAGAAGTAAACCTGCTCAATGTTTCCTTACCTATGCCTACAGTCCTTCCAGGGGTTTGCTTGCTGTCATAGTCCTATCCATGGCCACACACATAGAGGTGCTCCACCATGAACTCATGCACAGCCAGAGATGCTTCGAGATGTACCTGCTGCAGCATGGACTTATCCACAGCCATAAATATTTCAAGGTGTACCTTCTCCAGTGTGGACTTAGCTTTGGGCTACAATCCCTTCAGACATATACATGCTATGGCATAGGTATAACCACTCCACGACATTTCAAGGTGTACCCGCTCTGATGTGAATTTATCCATGGCCACAGACAGTTTGGGATGTCCTACTCTTATGTGGACTCATCCACAAGTCACAGTCCCTTTGACTCAAGCTCACACTGGAGTTCCAGCTTGTCCAATACAGCAGAACAGAAAAAGCAGTACTGCCCTGGCCATCTGCCAGCCCAGACACGTCACCATTGCTGTTAACAAAATGTTCCCAGGCACAGCAGAGTAAACTGATAAGCAGCACAGCAGTACAGCAAGCAAAAAGCAAAAAGCAGAAAGCAGCCACTAAGGAGCACTAGACTAATACACAGTGAGGCAAGAGAGCCCCATGTCAAGCACAGGAGCCTAACAATTGATAGCTAAACAGCTGTAACAGCTATAAATTCAATCTAGCACATTCCAATCAAATCTGTTGTTATCTCAAACCCTTCAAGCCCCATGGTGGGCACTAAAGAGGGTTGTTGTGGTTTAACCCCAGCTGGCAACTAAGCACCACACAGCCACTCGCTCATCCCCCCTGGTGGAATATGAGAGAGAACTGGAAGGATAAACATGAGAAAACTCATGGATTGAGATAAAGACAATTTAAAAGGTAAAGCAAAAGCTACAGGTGAAAGTAAAGCATAACAAGGGATTCTTTCACCACTTCCCACTGACAGGCAGGTGTTCAGCCATCTCCAGGAAAGCGGGGCCCTATCACACACAACGCATAGTGGGGAAGATGTAAGCCATGAACCCAAACATCTCCCTTTCTTTCTTCCTCCAGATTTATATGCTGTATGCAACTTCATATAGTATAGAATATCCCTTGGGTCAGTTGGAGTCAGCTCTTCAACTTCTTGTGCACTACCAGCCTACTCATTGGTGGGGTGGGGTGAGAAGCAGAAAAGGCCTTGACTCTGTGCAAGCACCACTCAGCAGTAACAAAAATATCAATTATGAATTATCAACACTGTTTTCAGCAGAAATCCAAAACGTGATCCTGTGCTAGCTATTATGAAGAAAAATAACTCTACTCCTGCTAAACCCAATGCAGAAAATTGCTTTTGCTTTTATGATGTTCCACAAAAACTGGAGCTGCCAGCTGCTACCTCACTAGGCACATTTAGATTAAATGTGGCAGTCAAAACAGAATTAGCTTATCAGCCTTTCAAGAGACACAAGTAGGGTGCCAGCATCACCAGACCAAGGAGCTTCCAAACATGCTCAGAAGCCTCAGTAGGGGTGTGTAGATGGTTAAGGTACCCTAGAGGCATTTCTGAAAATCTTAGCCATCTGAGTTTCTTCAAAATGCAGACTAAAATATGCAGTATCAGTTTTGTGTAGGTTTGCTACTGACAAAACTAGTGACCTGCAATGCACTTACAAATGACTGGGTTTTTTATTGTTAGTTGTTTGGGGTTTTTTGTTATGCAAAAGAGAATGCAGAAACAGAATGCTGCCTAGAGGAACAGGTACTTCTGCCTGGATTTTCCTGTTTGGTATTTAGCTTTCTGTTTTCCACTCTGCATTAATTTTCACCCTAAATTCTTAGCCTAATAGTGGTGGTGGGGAGCAAGCCAGTGCTCTTGGTCATCTATCTAAGACAGAACTCTACTTTTCTATTGCAACAATAACATTTTTACTGTAGGGAATTAAAAACATATTGAAGCAAAGAGGTTTGTTTTAATTTTCTTTTCAGTCCACAGCATTACATATAAGTATGTACTACTTTAATTCTTGTTAGAGATGCATGGTCCATCATTTTTGCATTCAAGTTGAATTCCTCTCACCATTGCAAAGATGGGCTATAGGCCAGCATATTAATAGTTTTTCAAGAAGCATGTCTCACTGGCTCAGGAAAGATTTGGAGTAGTTCTTTTTCTGTAAAAATGTAGGAATTCAGAAAGGATCTTTAGCTATGTCTTGAAAGGAGCCACGTCTTTCCAGCAAAACTTGAAGCTCAGGACCATGTCTCAGTGTCACATACCTCTCTACCCTGGAAGGTGCCACATGCCCTGCAACCAGTGCTGAATAACTCTGAAACTTAACCAGATCTCAGCTTTTGAAAGTCAAAAGTTACGTTTTAACCTGAGAGTATTGCACTTAAGAGGTAAATATAAATAAATAAATAAACAGATAAACAAAAATATGGCAGAGGAATGGATTTAAGTTAGATGGCTTAAAGAAAAGGTAGAAAAATATGAAGACAGAAAAGAACACAGAATAAAGAAATAATATGGAATTTAAAAAAAATATCTATAGTGCAAAAAAAAAAAAAAGAAAAAAAAAAAAGAAACTAAAAAGAACAAGCCCAGTTATCCAAAGCATGTATCCTATTCTAACCTACTGCAACTTCATCATCTTCCATATAAGGTCCTTTAACTCATAGCAAACTTTTTTTCATAGGTTAAGAGCACTGAAGCTTTCCTTCATACAAATATTTTTGGAACATTATTTAGCAGCTGTAGCCAAAAGGCATTTCTTATTTGTGTCTGGCTAGAAGATAGCAACAATATAGTTCTTACTTGCTTCTTCTCTGCTTTTTATTACCTGGAGATTTAATGGGGTTGCACATTGAGGCATCTGGAGCTGAAATAAGTGAATCAGTCTGACAAGTGAATAACATCATTGTGTAAATGACATGTAAAGCAGTACTTCTTGGGAAATAGCTCTGATTCCTGTCAGGATTTTGGTTGTATTTCAATATTTTAGCTTATAGAGTTGTAATCTGTGAGACTTTTCTTGTCTGCGTTGTTTTCACACTAAAGGTGCACTATCATAGCGGGACCAGTTGTGGCATTTGAGCTAGAGATCCACAGTAAATATGATCCTTTCTCCATGAGGGATCCGCAGTGTGGAACGTATTCCCATTCTTTTCCGCATAGCTAGAACTGAGTAATCCTGCCAGCTTTGAAATGAAGAACGTGTAAACACACTTAGAAAGAAGGAGATGTGACATATACTGATAAAAAATGGGGCATGATGTGTAACATCTTTATAAAAGGTTGTTTATGCTTTTCTGTGAAGTAGTTCAAGATGGAGTAGCACAAAAAGAAGGACTAAACTAAGATCTCTGACAGACAGACCATTTCTTCCTTCTTCTCGTGTTTCTTTTAGGTTCACTCTCCATCAGTGAACATTAAGCAGCAGATACATGTTTAAGGAATATATGGAAAAAATTTAAATATTCTCTAAATTGTACAAGTATACATATGTAATTATACACAGATACTATACATGCACACTTATATAGATTCCTACAAATGCGTACATCATTCTTGTCATTTCATTTGATGGTAAAAAATATAAACATATCTATTAGTTCTAAAACTGAATATTTTCCAATTTCAAAGTAACTCTAGAAAGCTGCTGCACACTAAGGACCAGATTTTGAATCCCTGACTGCAATGCCAACCGCCAACCACGTATTTACATAGGATTATACTCCTTGATTTCATTTATGTTACTTGTGTGATTAATTATTCATAACGGTCTTAAAACAGCGCAATAAAATTTTTACTTATCCAGTTCTTTAAAATCTTACACATGAATAAATCTTAGTAGGCTAGGTAAGTTTCACTGACACTAGTATGAATGCTTATGTAAATATCTTGGCTGGGCCAAACTTGTCATACAAAAGAATATTACGAATATTCTTATTAAATAACTGCCTGAAATATTTACATGTTTATACATAGCTAAAATGTCATCCAGCTATGTAACAGCTGTATTGATCTTCCATGCTCATTAATGAAAATGAGTGCCTAATTTATATAACCATCCTAGTAAATTTTCCTGTCTATAACAGACAATATATCCACCTCAAGCACACAACAAAATAACACTAAAATAAATTTTGAAAAAGACTGGGGGAATCAAACACACTCTACATTTATGAAACTTATCACAAGTGCAGTTTTTTGTACCAAGCTAATTTCCTGCAGTTTATTATGCCAAGCTAATTTCCAGATTCAGGAAGACAAGCTTTCTGTAAATAAAGATACAGTGCCCAGCACTGAATGTAAGCTAAAATGCTGGACTGAAAAAATGCAGTAGAAATTTCGGAAGTAGCTCTGAAAGGTGCTCTAGGGCATTTCTGACTGCGATATGATTATAATGACAGAGAGAAGGAGAGATGTGTGACATATATAATTTTTTTCTGATTCATGAAGCTATTAGATAGAAATTAATCACTTCAGTAAAATAAGAAAGGCAGTATGACCCTGCAATGGCTACGGAACTAAAAGGAATCTAAATCTAGGCTAAAGGAACTATAACATTTAGAGACAGAGATTTTAAAATCTGGTCAATTTACCCTTTGACTTACCATAAATCTAAGCTTTTAGTACACTCTTATATTACATTTGAAATACTTTTTGCAACGAACAATACTTTGACATCCTTTTCAATTTAGGTAGGCTTATGTCTGCTTTGCAGTTAGTATTGTTTAAGTATGAGGCCACTGGGGAATAATTAAGAATTAAGCTCACATTTGAAATGCAGCATTGTCCACACATAAGGGAAAAATGGACTTTCAGGGCCTCTCAGGGCAGGATGCAGACACCCCTGGAATGTGCACTCCACAGTGGTTCCCATGCATAGACAGATGGATGATGGAGCAGGGTGAATACCTCACTGCCATAATTTGTCCTTAACATAACCAAGAAAACAGGAACCAGGTGGCACAAGAAACTGATAAGCTGCAAGCCTGCTACCCTGAGTCAGTGGCCTATCATCTTTTGACAGAATGCTGCCCTCTGTGTGAACTTTGCTTCATTATAATGTCATTATAATACATTTACATGCTAAAATACACTCCCATCTCCAATGTGACACCACCCCCCAAAAAAAAAAAAAAAAAAAAGAGACCACCCCCCTCTGAGCATGCACTCTGAATTTTTGGTGTCATATACCTTTAAAAGTGAAGCGAGAGAGATTTGCACCAATAATAATAAAGGTGTGTACGACTCGAGTCACTCAAGCTCCCCCTTGAAGGTGAAAAATCATATGAAATGACCCAAGAGAGAGGGGAATATTGGGGAAGATGCCATTGTGGAAGATAACATCAACAGACTCCTGGGGATGGTTGACGGGCTGGACCCTTTTTCTCCCCTGCCATAGGGACGCCTGTGGGTAAGACTTGCACTGTACCCAGTGTTTCCCTGGGAAAATTTAGAATCTCTATAGAGTTACATTTTGCTGTTACTTGTGTGTTTTAGAGCCAGGCTGTGTTAACTTTGTCGAGTGCCTGTATCCATGTAACTATTATTTGCACGTGCTTTTGCAGACAGTATTTATCACTGGTAATCCATAAGAACCTGTGCCAGTTGCATCAATAAACTGCATTGTTTCGGTAGCCAACTGCCACTGTCAGTGAATCCAGACCAGTAGAGGTTCAATATAGCGAACACGGTCAGACTGGTAGTTGCAGCTGATTGGACTGGGCAATGTGGTGCACTATTGGTGAATCCAGACCAGTAGAGGTTCAATATAGTGAATGCAATTGGACTGGTAGTTGCATATTGGAGCCGTTCCTAGACCTTCTGGTAAAGCAAGGGAGTTTATTTTCTCCCGTTTAATGCAACAGCCATATACTATTTATTAGCTCTTTCTTCCAGTAAAGCTATTTATAAAAACCATTTGATTCAGATGATATTTCCTTATGCATTGAAGATAATATTCAAAACTTTTTAAAATCTGTTGACTTTTTTTTCCTGACCTCATTCAGCATTGGATCAGATCTATCATCATAAACTGACTCACAACAGTATTTTAATAGTAAAATTTAGAGGACATATTTCTTTCCCTGCCTTTGAATGCAAATGGTTACATCACATACCCTGCAATCTGCAATGTGTCTAGCTGATATCTGATTCTCTGATTGGGGGGACCACAAATCTGAAAGAAATCTAATTAAATTCTTCCTCCCCATTTGACACTTGTTATATCAATAGAAACAAAAATTAGTATTCTTACCTATTATGCATTACTGGTACAAGGTCAAAATGCTCAATAGAGATTTCTCAAGTTTCCGTAAGCAGGATTCTTCATCTTTAAGTAGTAAATCCTGCTGTATATTGCAGTACTCCAGAATATTACCTACCAACCCTCATCAGCATTGTCATACACCCTAAAATTACCTGGGTTCAGCCTCTGAATAATGGGGTTAATAGTGAAACCTATAAAAATAATACAATATTAACTGTGAAGTATTAGGAGGATTCTGAGTATTGCATTCTGTTCAAACTGTAGACAACTAAACTTAGCTAGCAGCTTGATTCAGTTGCCAAAGCATAGGTGTCCACTGCCACCAGGACATCCTGTCTTTTGTCCACATGCCACTCAGAATAACAGACTTTGTATTTGTCAGTCCGCTACCATTGTCTCAAAATAACACTTATTACCATCCTTCTTTTCATATGACCATATGTGGGTGAGAATTGTTTTTGAGTATGAGCAAGGTGACAGAATAAAGAAGAGTCAGACCTCCTTGCCCAGGCTTTTGGCTCTTTGACTTATGTTTTTAAACTGATTTTTCTAAACTAAACTCCAAGAGCCAAGGGAAGGGTTTCATGTCTAAATGTCCTGGGTTAAGCAGTAGCAGTCATTTTAATCCTTCTTAGTAGCTGGTGCGGTGCTGTGCTTTTGACTCTCAGCCTGGGAACAACACTGATAACACCAACATTTTTAGTTGTTGCTCAGTAATGTTTACTCTGACCAAGGACTTTCTGAGTCTCATGCTCTGCCATGGAGGAGTGAAAGCCAGGAGGAAGCAGAGTCAGGGCACCTGACCCAAACTAGCCAAAGAGGTATTCCATACCACAGCACTTCATGCTCACCATATGAACTGGGGGCGGTTACCTGGAAGGGCTAGATCACTGCTGGGGTTGGGCTGGGTATCGGTCGGTGAGTGGTGAGAAGTTCTATTCTCTTCCCTTGTTATTTCCCTTATCATTATTATTATTGGTGGTAGCAGTAGTGATTCATGCTATACCTTAGTTACTGGACTGATCTTATCTCAGCCCATGGGAGTTACATTCTTTTGATTCTCCTCCCCATCCCCCTGGGAGCCAGGGGAGTAAGGGCGGGGAGTGAGAAAGCAGCTGCGTGGTTCTGGGTTGCCGGCTGGGCTTTAAATCAGGACACTAAATCACACTTATTATCTCTGTATCATATCAGCATATCATGGTTATAGGTGAAATCACACAAAAAGAGTTGTGAAGCTTATGTATGCTTTTATGCCATGCCAACTTTTAGACATCAGTCTACAATCAATGAACAGCACCTACGTCTGAAACAAGAGAACTGCATTGTCATCTTTTCTTCCTCAGCCTTTTCTCAGCTCTTCCCTGAATATGACTAAAAAAAGAGGTTCAGCATTAATTCTAAATCAGATGCAGGCAAGAGAAAAATTCTCAAGCACTTTTCAGATGTTCACAAAGAGCGGTTTCTAAAGAGTGTATTTTCAAAGCAAAATACTTTTTTGTGTGCTGATAGTGTATATTTAGCCTGCTTTCTGATTAGTTTTTTTCCTTTATACTCTATAGCATGTTGATTCTATAGCTGAAAGGCCCGCTCCTGCAAATAGTCATAAAAGTATTTATGCAGGAATCATATAATTTGATAAAATTTTCTTACTGCACATGGAATTATATTCAAATTAAAGCTCTCAAGGAAGCCATGTGCGCAACCTAGTTGCAGCTGAACTTCAGGACAATGGGCTGAATACTTTGGCGCTGTGCCATAAAATGGAATGAATGACAAGGAACATTGTTGCTATTAAAAATTATTAAAATGGGAGAGATCAAAGAGCTGCCTTAGAGTATGCAGCCCCCAAGAACAGGCAACAGTAGCTGTTGAGGGAAAGATAAAATGAAAAACATCTAGAGAGAGCTTTCTGATGCCTTATTGTTCCGATTTCTGTCAGTCAGAAATTTGTGAGCTTCCTGAACAGAGATTTCATATGGACCTCCGGATTTACAATGAATGTAAACGGATTCAAATTTTTGGCCTCTCTTTGACCAGTTTGTTCCTCTCTTGTTGGTATCAAAGGGTGGGACAGGAATTCAGTGCCTAGTCATTGTATAGCACTAGTGTCTCTACAGTACATTAGTTTTTAAGTTGTAGATGTCTTCTCAATTAAAAGGACTGTTGGAAACCTGTGCACCCTTGGCATAAACTAGACCATGCTTTTGCAGGTTCTCTATATCTGCATGAATTAAGAAGAGGCACATGAGGGAGCCTTGGCTACATTTGTTGTAAATTTTATTGTTATGAGATGCATTTTCATCTGTAATCAACACTATCCATGAAGCAAATAGTCATCAGAGATGGATATTTAATCTCTTTGTTTATACCTCTAAAAAAAAGATACAAAATTTGTAAATTGTTTTCACTGCTGTCTTGCATTTTCTCTTCCTCTGTTGCTGTTGCCACTTTACATGTCTTTTCCTCCCTCTATGATTTATTATTCTTACATATTAAAACCTGGTAGTTTTATTTTTCTCTAGAAGAAAATTGCATCCTAGTATATGGTCTTTGTAGCATCCTTTGACAAATCCAAGAGAATTTCTGTATTTCACAGTAATATAAATATGGTTGATCTCTTTATGAAATAAGGATATGTGACCTTCAGTTCTGTTTATAATGAATGCAAAGAAATTTCTAGTCTGTGCTTTGTATTATCCAAATTTTTAGGTATCAAATAGATTGTGGGAGATGTGGATAGACTGAAAGTTTTGTCTGCATTTATTCATCCACTTTCTGATAAGTGACTTTTAAGTCTTTACCTTCTCTCTTTTCCTACAAAGTGCAAACAAACAAGAAAAAAAATCCTGATCTTAAGGGAGCAGCTTGCCAAAGCTATGTTATCCCATGTTTTTGTGGAGCACAAAGAGGACTACTAAGGGGATATGTGTTAATATCACTTCAGTAGCTGACAAGACCAAGATAAATGTGTCTTTACTGTGTCCTTATGACAATGAAATAAAATTCCTTATTCAGTATTCAACTCTTCTTTCCAGACAAGAACAGCAGTTTAATATTCAGTCTATGTAAGAAGAAAATATGCTGCGGAGGTTAAGAAATTGAAAGAAACCACAGATTTTTGTACCATCTCCCAGGCTGAAGTTTGTGTTTCTTACTTCATCAGAAATGACAAGAGATTATTTTAGAATCACTTCTAATACCAGATTGTCAGATATGAAGTTGTGGCCAAAGATAGCTTTATTTTTTAAAGCAATATGTCTTT
The DNA here is from genome assembly GCA_024733675.1 of Psilopsiagon aymara. Taxonomy (NCBI): domain Eukaryota; kingdom Metazoa; phylum Chordata; class Aves; order Psittaciformes; family Psittacidae; genus Psilopsiagon; species Psilopsiagon aymara. Next base: position 5,920 of record JANRGW010043961.1, on the reverse strand, counting down.
GAACATGGACTTGCTCACATACTGCTTTCCAAAAGACTGATGTCTTTTTCATTTTAAATTAGATAGATATACCAACTATTTGTCTACCTTTTTATTTGGCTACTGGTACTGACACAGAGATAATCAGTCTATGGAGTAATGCTGACATTTTCACTTCACAACTTTTCATATAAGTCTTTTCTTTGATTATCAGGTAAAAAACCTGTTTTATATAATGGACATGTTTTCCAGTCCCAGTTATTGTCTGTGGAGATGATGTGGTTTTATTGTTTGTTTGTTTTCAAAAAGGCTTAATAGTGTAGCTGTACTGACATCTACCAAAGTGACCCTAAAGATATATATGGCATAAGAGCAAGTAGGCATGTTTGAACAACCAAAACCCTACAAATTTTTGTTTATTAACTGTGCTGGGAAGATGGAGCTAAACTTGACGGTGGTTATCTGTTCTTCCAGTGGAGAGTTTTCTACCAGGTATGCCTGAGTTTCCTCTTTGAAAGAAGTAATGCCAGTGCTCCAGGAAAGAGTCCTTATATGAATTAGTATTCATCCGAGCACATGCTACACAATTTTCAATGATTATTTTTGTCTGGAAAGCTCTTAAAATAATACTTTTGACTGAAGAATTACATACAGCTAGAATGTCTCTCTGAGAGTTCATAATTTTCTTGATACTTCAAAAGTACTTAGAGCTGATGAGTCTAACAAAATACTTTCAGCAGTCTGAGAAGTTACACACTTTTGAAGTACCTTGTGACTTACGTTGTTTAGTTTGGTCTTGTTCTCATTTGTGTGCATATATTGGAACTATATATATTTAATTAGTCTTTCAAGGATATACTGGCTTTCCTAGGGTATGTCTACAGATGGATAAACATACATTGTCTCTCTCTGTACTTCAGGTTGATCACATTCAAGCTTATTTTGAAAGGTGCATAAATGTAAAAATTCTTCTATATCCAGGCTATGGGCCCAGTGCAAGTAGAAGTTCACAGATGTCACACTTCAGAAAGCAATCGAGTCTTTTGACTTTGAATATGTTTTTTTCATCCTTTTAGTCCAGAATAAAGGAATTTAACTAACATTACTAGTGAATGCAGTCTGCTTCACATTTGCAACCACTTGTAATCACTATTTGCTGTGCTGCTGAAATCCAGGTTTCACATCCTGGCCTTTGGCTTGTTTAGAACATGAAAACTTACAAAGTTCCACATAAAAGTATTGTGCAGAAGATCCTAACATGGGCATGTGAAGAGTAAGATCTTTCATTTTTAAAAAATTATATCACAATCCATTTATTGTATTTTCTCTTTTTTATAATACAGTGGATGTTGTAAATAAGCATCTATTTTGAAAAAACATTTCCTAAACTGTGTAGTCCAAAAGCTTCCAATCTATTCAGTTTCAGATAGCTCAGTCCTCTCTTAAACCATGTTGTAGATCCTTTTGAGACACTGAATTGTCCTATTTTACATATTCCTTACTAATAAGCCCTTTTTTTAACATGGAAAACCTCCTTAATAAGTCTTTGATTTCTTACAGTTTGTGTTCAAAGCTGTGGTAAGGGTATGATGTCAGCAACACATAGTAAATCAAAAGATTAATCTTTCTTCTCATTCTTTTAGGTTTGCATCTACAGTTATAATTTAGTACCTTAAAAGTCAGACTTTGACTTAAAAATACAGATAGACCCTCAAACCAATCAAGTATGAGCACTCAATCCTTCTGAGGGTAATGGGTCATTTACTGTAAGGGTCAGCGCTGTTATCTAAAATGGAAGCAACTCTTTATTTTTCCCACTGTAATCTGCCCTTTGCCGATCAGCCTCTATTGTACAAAAGCACCATCTTGCAATAGTGTTATGTATCTAGCAAACAGAGAATTTTTTTTTATTCTTGTAGAAAGCCTGTCTAAGTAATACAGATACAGACCACATAAGCATTCATCTTTAAAATTTATGGCAAAAGAAATCCTGGGCTAGAGAGGAAGTAAACCTGCATGAGGTAGACAGATTTTCTTTTGCTATATTCTTTAAGGAAAAATCAAATCAGAGATTTCAATTTTTTTTTTCCCCTGTCACTACCTTATATTGGCAGAAAGCAGCCAGAAGGTTAGAAAATATCTTTAATGCTTCCCCTTTAACTCACTGTAAAGCTGGTGAGTGAGTAAACCTCTGCTGGATGATTTTGCAGCTCAGCATGAGCATCATGTAGGAAGGCAGAGCAACTGCTTGTTTTTTAATGCTACAGGCAGAGCTCCAAGAAAGAAAAGGGATCTCAAATGGCTAAGTACCAGGGATGATCACCAAATGATAATTACAATATTGAACAGCACTCTGAAGGAATGGTGTACAACAACAGTAACTTCTAATTTCTTATATTTGGAAGAGAACTAGCACCGAGTTTCTGATTATTTGATGAAGAAAAGGTGAGCTGCTATGTGAAAGTAATGATATAATTGTGGCGATTAAGACATAATTTAGTTTCCATAACATAATCCCTGTGCAGATCTGACAGGATGGGCAGCTTTGATTTTGTTTTGGTTTGTTTTTTGCAATTCCTGATATTGCCTTAGGAATTTACATATTTGAAATTTTACTTGAGACCAGTTTTTACTTTAGCTGTAATTTTAACTCATTAAATCTAACTTCAAGATAAGAGTCAATGGTTTTACTGAGCTGGCCTAAGTCAGACCAATGTCAGAAGGTTTATGACTTGTAGATCCAATGTAACCTAGATCAAACCTGTTCAGCAAAGGCAATTGATCTTTTCTTTCCAGAAATCCTAATATACAACTTCATAATGATCTTGAATGGTTAGGTGTACATGAATAGTAGGTCTGATGCAGGATACATTGGACTAATTCTACAATGCCCAGACAGACAACCTGCACATTTGGAAAAACCTAAGTGTTAAACTTACTGCATGCACAGATTGATTGCACTGCATGAAGAGTGAAATCTCGGGTATACATCTATATTGAAGTTGTTCTTCATATGCTTGATGAATATTTTGTAGGATTTATGTAGAAGTAGTTTTCTATAAGTACCAGAACATTAATTGAAACTAATGATAATGCTGCTATACTTCAATCATGCGAATCTTTTAATATTTGGTGCTATTCAAGAGAGCGTCGCATATGCTTCAAGATACAAACCTTTTATGTTTTCATATATATGCCTTCTGATTTGCATTTAATTCTCTTTGTTATGGATCATGGCAGAACAGAGAAAGTAATATGAAAAATAGTTCTGCATATAATTTCCATAAAGAGGCATGCATCTGAGACATTGGATAATTCAAGTCTAATAGAAGGTTGCTAAAATCTTGCCCAGAATTAGTTCTCTTTCTTAAAGAGGGTGAAGCAAGACCAGAATAGTAGCAATGCAGAAATATAGGGTCCTAGTCCCTAGGTGCAACCATAAACTAGGTCATTTACTACTGGATATCTGAATCCTTGAAGTATTACTTGCTGACACATCCAGGGTAGCATCGATTTTATCTAAGTTTAGTTGTCTACCATACAGACATTTGCAGCTGAGCTAGTCACCCTGGTTTCTCTTTATAGTCAATAAAGAAAAGGAGACACTTTTTAGGGAGAAATTCACCTGACCTATTTTTGATGCCTACTTCAGGATGAAATGAATTGTGCCCCTGAAGTTCTTATTTCTCTTCACTGAGCAAAGAAGGAGTATAGGGTGTCCAGCTCACCTCTAGAGACTTACACTGTGAAGGTCTAAGTGAGGCGATCCTTATCATTTGATTCCGGCCCTTATTTTAACCAGTAAATGGTTAGCTTTATGAAAGAAAACAGTTTTCAAAATATGATCAAAAGCACTACACTTGAGGATATTCTGCCAAATGGTGCTATATGCAATATTCACTAAGAATGATGGTTCCATTTGGCGGGAATGGAAAATTAACGTGAAACGCAATGATTTCTTGAACTCCAAAGTCTGACCCTTATCAGAAGTTTTTGAACTAAATAGAAGTGGCATAAATTCTTCCACATTCTTCCTTAGCATCCACTTTCCTTGAGCATTTCATATCCTTATTTTTGCTGTCATTAGGAAACATTTTTTTGAAATGTTTTGAAAAAATCTCCATAAGGGTAAATTAGTATTGAGAAAGATACATCTTACTAACTTTGATCATTTTCATTTTGTCTGAAGTAATTTGCCAGATTTAACTTCAATTTGTATATTGTTTTCAAAGTTACAAATTGCAGACTTAAAAAGAAAGAATTTTCAAAATTTATTCCCTAACACTAATTTTGTCTTAACTTGACTTAACAAAAAGTTTTCTTTCTCTCCTGAAAAAAAAGAGAAAATTCCAGTGCCTATCATCAGACTTACTAACACTAATTCTCCATGATTGTTTTCTTTTCCCTATAGAAAAAAAAGGCTATCTCCATATTAAGAAATATTTTTTTAATTGGCATTATTTATTTTGTTACTGATGTACCTCTGGATCACTTATTTCATAATGGGGAAATGGGAAAAATATGTTGCTTTTTAACAGACTTTTTGAGCTTCCTTTTCTTTTTCTTACTCACTTCTAATATTTACTTGTAGATGACTCATTGCTTGACCTATTCTAAAATTCAAAAACCAATCCCTCATTCCTTTAGGTATTGTACTGTAGCTGTTACATTGGTAAGCAAATTTCAAGCTTTATTGTCGAAATCTGTAGGGATTCCATGTACAAAATAAAAGCTAGATGATCACTGATATTTTGTAAATTAATCCTCTGAATAATAGGTGGTTACTATAACCTTTGCAAATTTTTCATGCTCCATACTTGCACTTTAGTAAGTACACTAGAACTCTAGTGAGTTTTAAGAGAGAAAAGCTCATTTTGAGTTTCCGATTACCTTCAATATGATTAAAAAAAAAAAAAAAAAAAAAAAAAATTTTTTTGTCACAATTAACTGATTGGACCATTCAGAGACTTTGAGTGTAAATAGTTTACCTGTAGAAATTTAAAGAAAATGGAAAAAGTCAATTGCAATTTGAATGTACTTGCTTCTTTTAGTATTTTTTTTTTCACATGCATATTCATTCAAAGAAATTAGTCAAATATTTGTAGCAGGATGTGGAGATGGTAATTGTTTGAATATGCTTGTTTGCGAGAATATATGTATTTTCATGACCAGAGCTACTAGTAGAGTTCTGTTTAACATGAAAGGAAGAAAAGACAAGGGAAAATGTAACTCAGAAAAGTCAATTTTTTTTTTTTTTTTTTTTTTTTTTTTTATACAGGACACATTTACTATAAATCTTTCAGGTTTGACAAAACTATGCAAAGTGTAAATGGGGTTTATTTTGTTTTGTTTTGTTTTTTTTAAAGAGAGTTAGAAAATAATGGCTACTTAACTAAACCAAACATTTAATCCTAACCAACCACCAGGTCTGGAAATAATTTGTTCCTCTTATCATGTGTTGTTTCAGATTTAGTTCTAAGTTTTACGTCCCTAAAGTTATTTGTGCAGATATAGGGAAGAAAAGGTACAAATATTACTCAAATTGCTGAGGTTACTGTGTCTAGAGGGGACGCCTGCAGCGCTTGATCGGGGGGAGGCTCGGCATCCCGGAGCTTCAACTCGGAGCAGCAACACGCACCGAGGGAGCCTCGAGTCCTCTACAGGGCTCGCCCAGGGCCCGGCAGCTCAGCGGATGCGAGGTGCGGACTCACAGGGGCGGTGCCAGGAGAGGCGGCACCAGCCCGTACTGATTAAAACCTGCCCCAGGGAGCGCGGGGAGCCCGGCGGATCAAGGCAGTTGGCGCTGGCGGGCGAGCGGGATGGTGAGCGCTCGCCGTGTGACCCGGGCTCGGTCTGGGAGCTCCGCTCTGTCTGCCCCGGCGGTGGTCAGTGCAGGCACCAAACAGAGCCGATGAGAGGGGAGGATGCGGTGCAGAGCTCG
>JANRGW010043959.1:0-41044 GCA_024733675.1 Psilopsiagon aymara | reverse complement strand
ACTGGAAAAAGGGAAATATAACCCCCATTTTCAAGAAGGGGAAAATGGATGAGCGGGGGAACTACAGAGCAGTCAGCATCACCTCTGTGCCTGGCAACATCTTGGAGCAACCTGGATTCTGAAATGAGCAACCCAACACTGAATTATACCAACTGTTGTTTTGGGCTATGGGAAATCAACTTTAGACTTTGAGGGCTTTCCAGTTCACAAAAAATATGACAGAGAGATGGACAAAGTGATGTTTTGACACCTTTCAGAATATTAGTGAACACTGAATAACCTACAACAAACATCTGCTTTGATATTTCTTGTTCTTAATGTCTTTGCCTCTTTCTTTCACATTCAAAGAGGAAGCATTTCCAGCAAAAGCATCAGCAAACCTGAGTGAATTGCAGCATAATATTTATGACTTCCTAAACCACATCCAATAGAGCTTGAATAGTTCATTCTTTGGAACATTTTCTTCTGAAAGCTATGAGTTGACACTTTAAAGAATTATCTATTTTTCAGTTTTCCTCTCCCATAGGAGCTGAACTAAACACTGAAAATAGAAAAGAAACCCCAATACTTTAAAACATAAAAGAAGGTAATGCTCTCATTCAATCTTTCTGAATTTGTGACCTATTTCTGAGACTGAGAAAAATACTACGTGGTTACAGACTACAATAAAACAATGCTTTAACATGAGCACTTTTGTTTACCACTGACTGGGAACACGGATATTTCGCCTGCTCTGAAGCGTTGCTTTTAATCCTTCTTCTTACATGCAAACCTCAAAAGAAGTGCATCACCTAACTACACCCTTTTGTAGAGACAATAAATGCATTAAGCACAAATTGTGACTGCCCCATACCTGGCAGTGCTCAAGGACAGGATGGATGGGCTTTGATAAATCGGGTCTGGTAGAACATCCACCCTGACAGCAGGAGCTAGCAGTGCTTCTTGGCATTTACACAACCTGGGGAGGGCAGAATTGGGGCCTGTTGCTCGAACAGATGAACTCTGACAGCAAAGGGATTTCTTTCCCAGAGTGTGAGCAATGGGAAATGTAGCACAAATCCTTCAAAATGAAAACATGTGGTTGAGTGAGAATGAAAACAGGAACATGATGGTGGCAATCAGGAAAAGGGAAGCACAGGAAGCTGAGTTGCTGTAGAAGCACTGCTGCTTTTCCCACTGTGAGGCCTAGCCACAACTGGGATGGATGGACGGATGGATGGATGAGGCTGTCTGAGGCCTTGCTGACAGAAGGCTATAAGCAGTTGAGGACATGCTGGTACTCTGCCTGCCAGCTGAGCAGGAGGAGCTTGAATCATGGCGCTGTAGGGGAGCTGCAGTACTGAGTTTACAAGTTCTGCATCCTAAATAAGCTTTGCAATCCCACTTGAGAGGGACAATGAGGTGGCAGGTTCCACATGCACCAGTTTGAAACTCCACTTTGCTCTTTCAGTTGGCACAGCCCACAGAAATTCTCACTAAGAGCAAAAAGATCTATCAGTCTTTCCCGTCAGATCTCACTTCACTCCTAAAGCACAAGTACAGTTATTTCCCTTTTGAATCTGGCATATCATTAGAGCCTCATATCATGCATAAAACATTTTTGATAAAATATGATCTGCCCTGAAGCATACTTTTATTAAAAGGCTTAACCCTACTATTTTCACAAGCATTAATAAAACACCAGGATATAATTAAAATAAAATACCCAAGTTTTTCAATATCCTTAGAACTGCCACACCATTCTTTCATTGGTTTTTGATTTGGTTTGATGGTTTGGGTTGTTTTTAAGCAACTAAAGCTGGTCAAAAGCTAGAGATTTTCCAACACTGTCTTCTCTTAGCAACAGCAAGCATTTCCATTATCCTACTTATCTTGCTTGAGCCAAACTTTTTAACCGGAAGACTGAATCATAGAATAGTTGGGGTTGGAAAGGACCTTAAAATCCAGTGCAAACCTGCTGCCATAGGCAGGGACACCTCACACTAGACCAAGTTGCCAAGGCTCTGTCCAACCCAGCCTTGAACACTGCCAAGGATGGAGCATTTACCACTTCTTTGGGCAAACTGTTCCAGTGCCTCATTCCCCTCGCAGTAAAGAGCTTCTTCTTCATATCCAACCTGAACTTTCCCTGGTTTAGTGTAAACCCATTTCTGTTTGTAATCTCATATCAGAAACAAGGAAATGACGAACTGCTTTTTTCTGAATGTCACTACAAACTCCTGTCTACTCTGGGAGATCTGGACTTCTGGTCTTTTGGGAAGATGGGAGCTGGTAGCTTGTTTGATCCCTTTCCAGGCAGGGTATCCAATAAGATGCTGCTGGTGGCCCAAATCCAATGAACCCAAAGAGATATGTAGTTGACAATTCAGATGAGGAAATCTATTTTGAGCCACAAAAATTCCCATTTCCTTTGATTGTTTTCCCCCAAACCAGCTTTTTGATCTTATTTAAAACCTAGTGTTGTTCAATGATCCAAGATGACAGAAGCCTTCTTTCCATGCAGTGCTGCCTCAATCAAGGGAAAAGTGTTAGCATGGATTAAAAAGCATGTGGTGGATCAGGAATGTCTACATTTTATATCTTAGGCCAGCCACTTAGTGATACAGTGCTCTGAATCAAGACTACTTGGTTATGCTTCAAAGTGTATCTGTAAGGTACACATAACTACCTCACGTTTTACTGAGAAACCAATATTCTTAAGTTAACTGATATTCTTAGTTAAGAGACTTGCCCAAGGCTACACAACCATTACTGCCCAAACTAGGGTTAGCATCAGCCACTGCTGCCAGAGAAAACTCTTAGCATTGTATTTCTTTGAAAGCTTGAGGATCATTCTTAATGAAAAAAGGGATGAGATTTAACAACTTATCTCTAAGGACTCCTGTGGTCTATAAATAAGATTTGACATTGCTAACTAAGAGCAAGCCTTGTCAGAGGTAGTAGTGCTCTGAAATGTCAGCTATGAGTATGAAGCCAGAGCATATAAAGCATCAGCCTTTGTGGGTATGGATGTTGCTAGTCGAACAGAGCTTTTTGCATTTAGAAACATCCAATATTGGAAAAAGCATTTCACAGAGAAAAAGTGCAGATTATTTTACAAAAAAAAAAACTTTAATTTTCTGTAACTTTTCATCAATGCAAAAGTGTGCAAGCTTTCTTCAAAACGTGCTTCCAGATGAATGCCATGCCACTCCCAGCATTTCTCACCTCTCTTAAACCAGCTACTGGTCATTGCTGTCAGATTAAACCTTTTCGTACATTTTTGCAGCATTTTGCTTCATCTTTTAGACTAAAACCATGCTTTTCCCATAAATGTGTGCCTGACTAGCACAGGAAGAAGATTCAACTTTTCCTTTGCTGAAAGATTCCCATATGGATAGACTCTAGGGGTTTGCTGGGACACCCTCCACTTTTATTACTCTCCAGGCTTCCTGACAGTCACAAGTCCAAGTTAATCAATCTTCCAGAAAATTGCAGATGTAATACTTTCTGCCTGTCTTACCCTGTACAGGATCATACTGAAATGACAGAAAACTGTTTCTCTTGGCAACTGCATGATGGAAAAAACAATATACCAACAGAGACCTAGCGGTGTTCAAGGCTGGATCGGACAGAGCCTCAGGTGGCATGGTTTAGTGGGAGGTGTCCCTGCCCATGGCAGGGGGGTTGGAACTGGATGATCTTAAGGTCCTTTCCAACCCTATTTTATGATTCTATGACAATCCTTTCTCTGCTGGTTTTGTGCTACAGAATGCCTAGAATTCAGTTTATCCTAAAGCACACAGAGAAGCTTTTTTAATCACTCCACACTGACTCCCTCCTCTCTCTACACAGTCAGCATTTGCAGAGCACCGATGGAGCAGAAGGGCTTTTAAAAACCACTCAGCTGAATCTCAGCTGGAAATCTGAACATCCCAGGTTTTGCTAAGCCTATTCTGCCAATATAATTACCCATTTTCATGTGTGTTGACACAAAAGGTGTTTTCAGACATAGTGTGAAATGTTAGAATGTAGCATAAATTTCATAGAGTCACCGACTGGTTTGGATTGGAAGGGACCTTAAAGCTTATCTGGTTTCAACCCCTGCCATGGGCAGGGACACCTTCCACTGCACCAGGTTGCTCCAAGCCCCATCCAACCTGGCCTTGAACACTGACAGGGATACGGCAGCCACAGCTTCTTTAGGGAACCTGTGCCAGTGCCTCAGCACCCTCACAGGAAGAACTTCCTAACGTCTAATCTGTATCTCTCCTCTGTCAGCTTAAAGACATTCCTCCCTGCCCTGTCACTACAAGTCCTTGTCAAAAGTTCTTCTCCAGATTTGTTGGCCCCTTTAGGTACTGGAAGACAGTGAGAATTGGAAGATCTCCCTGAAGCCTTCTCTTCCCCAAGCTGAAGAAGCCCATCTCTCTCAGCCTTTCTTCATCAGAGAGGTGCTTCAGCCCTCAGAGCATTTTCATAGCCCTTTCTGTTCTCAATTTCTTTAGAATAATCACAGGCTAGAGAATGGGAAATTGACACTAAGAATGCTTTATTAAATTTCCCTCTTAAGCTCACACACAGTTCCTCAACCTACAGGGGAGGGGGGAAGAGAAGAGAGGAGGGAAACAGGAAGAAAAAAGTGTAAGTTCTGTCACTGGTTCCAAAACCTGCTATCCCATGTACTAAAATCCTACAGCCTTAACAGAAAACTAAACATTTTTAGACACATAAAATTCTTGTGACCCTCACAGGATGTAATGACATAATAGCAAAAGCGTCTCAAGAGATTTCTACTGAAGCCTTATGAATCATTGACTTTGAAACTACAAGGAGCAACCAGAGCAATCAAGAGTCTTCCAAGCAGCTGAATGACAATGCTCTAGTTTGGAAGTGGGGATTTTTAGATAATGCTCCCCTGTAAGTTTTACTGCCAGTCCTAATAGCAGTAATGCATCATTTCTGCAATGAGCAGATGCTATCAAGAGATCGTTACAGCATTTTATAAGAACAGTATAAACATGTGGGGGAAAATATTCCTGCTGGCTAAGATTTGGAGATGAGACGTACATATGGGAATGTCGTGATTTGAGTAAGGTGACAGGTCAGTGGACGAATCAGGAGCACCAAAGAGGTCTCCTCAGTCCAAAATGGCCTACCAGTGACAGAAGTAGAAAGACCATTTTCACTGGAAGACATACTATGAATCACAGTAAACTGGATTTAATTGAATTTGATACCCTTATTGCTTCAAGTACACCTAAATTCAGAACCTTAGACAGCACAACCAGTAATCCCACCATTTTCCTTTTCCTGTTTCCTTATTTTCTGTGGAGATACCACATCTTGCCTCAGATGATAACACCTCCCTATCATGCTCTGGGTCAGTCATCTGTGCCTGGTGTGGGTCAGGAGCCTTTGCCAGGTCCAAGCATGGGAAGATCTGTGCCTCTCTAGCTGATGCATACTGAGGTCTTATCATAGCATTAAGCTTCTGCATGAAATTCTTGCTGCTGCTATTATAGAATCATAGAATCAACTAGGTTGGAAAAGAACTTTAAGACCATCAAGTCCAACCCCAGGACTGCCAAGTCCACCACTAAACCATGTCACTAAGGATTATGATTCTATGATTATGCTTTGAGCTGTGCCAAAAGCCCATGGATTGTGATCCATCCAGCCCCAACACAGAGGCACAAAACACTACCTACTTTTTTCTCTCACGATTTATCCATCTAGTGACACATGGCTTTTCTTTTAGCAACTTTATTGCTATTTTTACTAGGATCTTTGTTAGTAAAAAGAACAAGCATCACACTTTGGAATAATGCCAAACCCCCATAATGCAAATACATCTACGTACACCCTCCATTCAGCTTAACTACTTTTAATATTATGGAGAAATCCTATGAGCAATACCAAAAATGTGGCACAAAACGTGGACAAACAATCCACACCTAATGGCAATGCTCTGTAAGTGCCTCAAATACACCATCCACCTGTCGGGTGGGTCATGAGAAAAGATTTATGTCTAAATAGCCATAACTTCTGGAGAGCAAGATGCAGAAAAACTATCCCTCTTTGCTGGGAAATCTGATCCTTACCAGAAGAGATTCCAGTAATGAATGCAGTTCAGGCAAATTTAATGGTCTGTTACTTTTGCATTTGTCATGCCCCTACATGTTTTGTGGGCTTTTTCTTTCTTTATATTTGATGCGAGCAGCACAATATAAATCTAACTGGAAGAATGTGTCATCCCTTGTTTTCTTTTCCATTCAGCTGACGTGCTAACTTTGGCTAACACCAGAAATGAACAGCGCTTTCCAGATGTACGAAATTTGGGTTTGAAGCCCGAGTACGGCGGGAAGTTTTTAATGGGATCACAGTTTCCCCCATTAAATTTTAAGAGAATTCAGCTTTGGAAACACAGTGCTGTATTTTACAGTTCTCCGGGGGTGGGGGGAAGTGAGGTGGGAGGATGTACGCCTACTTTTAAAATACAGAGTTAACAAAGCATTACCGTAAACTCAGTGTCTTTAAAGTCAGTTGTTGACATCTGTTTAAATGCCTGTGGGTAAATATGCTGAGGTTTGTAATACTCTTCAAATGGTCAGTACTACGTAATACTCTTGCAATTACTGCACCGCTAGAAAGATTAAGTCAATCTTTAATCTAACAGGTGAATAAAGGAAGTACTACTTCCTTTTCTGGCTGAGACAAGACAACTTTTCACTTTACAATCCTAACAACTCAAAATGATGATGGTAGACTGCACCGAAGCTGTTCTTCATCCACAGATGGCAAAACCTCTACCAGAAGGGGGAGTCCAGCAAGCTGGGAATGACTGTAACTGTATAGTGGACTAAATGAATCAAGTTTGCCTTAAAAGCAGCATGCCTTCTACTAACGGTAGTGAGAGCCAGAGTTTTAAGGAGAGAACTGTCTAATTTTCCCAGTCTCAGGGTGACTGGGGAGGAACAGGGCATTAATTAAACTATCAGATAGCAGGAATATACTTTACCACATGTATTGTCACCACCGCTACCTCGTAGAGACCAAGAGAGTAAGTAATTTCTATCACAGAAATGGGTTAGAAATAAGCTAAAACCCAAAACTCAGAAAATAACTCAGACGCAGATTGCTGCACTGGGACAGTATGTTTGGGAAATAATCCTCTCACACTAGTTACCTTCAGGAATACCACTGTATTTGCAGCAACTAGGCAGAGACCACTTGCATTCCAGCCTTGCTGAGGCTGATTGTGCTGGGTATTATTGCAAAGAACTCCAGGCTATGGAAACCATCAAAGGAGAAAGTGTCCTGAAGACACCTAATCTGAGTGACAACACTTCGACTTGGCTACAGAAACATATTTCACTTTGTAGCGATATCAGTGCATCTCCTCTTAAGAACACTTTTTAAACTGCAATTTACAGGTTTATTTTACACACCAGCTATGTGTGCATATGGATGCCTGTTATTACGCTTTCCTTTTTTAGAGCACTTTTAACCTTCAACAGCAATATCAGCGACTAAAAGAAAATAAGATCTGTTTTTTTTCAGTGATATTTCTACTCTTTTACTCAAAGCGTATCAACAGCCTGGAAACCTGCTACCTGACTGTGAGGCCACAGGCTGCTGCTGCTAAGTAAAAGTCAGCAAAACACACCAGCAGTTGAGCTCACCCAGATCAGGGTTCACCTGCAAATGGTACAAAGCTCCAGCCTGCTCCAGATAGCTGCTGTGCTATCGAAGACATACCACATCCCAACACACACCGCTAGTCGTTACAACACACAAGTATTTGTATGTTTGCTAATCAGAATGCTGATTTTACTGTTCGCAATTATAAACCAACTGAAATTTAACACATGGGTATCCAGATACTGTGTATGTGCTTCTTTCATCTATCAACACAAATCCCTGTGCTCTAACTTATTAAAAGATAGAGGGGGGGGAAAGGCACAAGCAAATAGAGCATCATGATTTCTTTTATGCTTCAGGCAACTCTTTAATTTGAATTAGTAATTAGTACATTAAGGTGACATACTATAATCCCCAAGAGAATAACTTCATAAGCGTATTAGAATGCTGGTTTTCCAAAGGATTTCAAATACCCTCTCATAACTAGATATCTACCTGACATCACTGAAACACTAAATTACCTAGTTTGCAGACCCTAATATATCAAAAATATCTATCACACAGTGCCCATACCCATTCTCCAAAGATACTTCTTTTTCTTAAATTACAACTTGCATGTGAATGACCATCAAACCTAAACCTAAACACAGCCTAAAGATTTATATCACAACTTCAAATGTGACTCAGTAGTGCAATGCATCTTCTGGCAATAGCAGATCAATTCTAACTGGTTGTGAACACTGTTCAGCAGCTCAAGGCCCCTTGATGCACAGCCCTGAGGGTCTTCCTGTCCCCTTGACTTACTGATGACTGCATGACCTCATCAGGCTTTTGCACACATACACCAGGTGCCCACCAGAGAAATGGTTGTGGGAGCAGATTTGGTCATATCTGATAAGTTACACATATATAGTCTATTCATGCCGCCATTCCCTCTCCTCCATGCTCAGCAAAGGCCCTGGTCAAAAACCAGTGAGCTCAGCAGCAGGTGGGAGGCAGGTGACAGGGTCAAGAAGCTGAGCACTCCCACAGCTATCAAAAGTTGGGTTCAAACTTAAACAGGGGAGATTTAGGTTATATATAAGGAAAAAAATACTTTACTGTGGTGAGACACTGAAACAGGCTGCCCAAGGAAGTTGTGAATGCTCCATCCCTGGCAGTGTTCAAGGCCAGGCTAGATGGGCCTTGGATCAACCTGCTCTAGTGGAAGGTGTCCCTGCTCTTGGCAGAGGATTGGAACTGGATGAGCTTTAAGGTCCTTTCCAACCCAAATCCTTCTATGATTCTATGATCCACAAAAGAAAAGGGGCAAGTTATCAACCCAGAACAGCAAACTCAAGGTGCAGTATGTTATCAAATTATGCAGAGCAATGAAAACACATTTAATAGTGTTTTCTTCCCAGATTTTCGCCTTCTCATTTAAACTGTATAAATAATCTCCCCCATTTTTTTCTTTCCTCACATGAGACAGAACAGCTATTGCCTTCTGGGAAGAATTTCTGATGAAGACATCAAACACAATGAAGTCCTTTCAGTGCAGTAATTTGTCTCAGCACTGATTTCCCCTCTTCTGTCATACCTCTGGCAGAAGCCATCTCAAGCAGCGAGGTTCACCTGCGGGCTGGAGGGTGGAAAAGCCCTGTCATTGTTAGCACATCTGCGCCATGCTAAGAACTGTATTGAAGTTCAGGTTTCTCATTGACCTCCAGGTTAGTTTGTTTCTGCAAACTGACATGTTTTCTTCCTTCCCTTTTTCAATGTTTTTTATTGAAATTCCTTTTAAATTCAAATTCCTTTATCTGTTTGGATTTCCATTTACACAACAATACCTCATTCACTATGGAAAAACAAGACAAGTTGGTTGTTTTGGGTTTTTTTTCCAGGGGAACTAATGTTCAGCAATGTGAAACCATGGTAACTGTCAGCTTCCACAAGGTTGTGCTATAAAGGAAAACGAATTGGCGCAACCATCTCAAACATTTCTGTG
This sequence comes from Psilopsiagon aymara, assembly GCA_024733675.1. Lineage (NCBI taxonomy): Eukaryota > Metazoa > Chordata > Aves > Psittaciformes > Psittacidae > Psilopsiagon > Psilopsiagon aymara. The sequence continues at coordinate 31,434 of JANRGW010043959.1, read as the reverse complement.
GGTTATCACCATAGTAAATCTAACAAAACCACACTTCATCCTATAACCAGATTTTCATTTCAATGAGGGAAACCATTGATCATTTTAACCAGCTATTTGTGATCTACAGTCAGCAGTTCCCATAGGAAGTAAATCTGTGCTAAGGGATAAAAAAGGGGAAATGCATCTTTTTCAATGGTTTCTCTTCTAGCAGCACAGGGCAAGGGTTGGCAGCAAAGGGTGAGATTTAGGGGCCCTTGCTGGGACAGGAAACCCTAGATAGGAGCAACTAGAGACTCCTTGCAGTGCAAGAATCTACAGAAATGGTAAGCTTTATTGTCCTTTGAGCAAGGGAAAAATCAAAGACCATGGGGGCCAATTAACTACATGGAATTACCGAAGTAGTAATAAACAGAGAACAAACCCGAGCCCAATCGAGTTGGTGCGAGAGGCCTTCCTGGGAAGATTTTCATGGATATTAGACTTCATATGAGGTTCTACAGTAATGGGCAGAGAGATCCTGGCAGGATTTGCCTTTACATCCCTCCTCCTTAAGCAGAACCTAAACCTCTGCACATGAAACCAGGGGAGTGGACGAGATCAAAACTGCAGCTGCATCAGAGTAACTTAGAAATCTCTGCTCTCCTGTATCCAACCTTTTAATATGTAATTGATATCTGCTCTTTTTCAGATGTCAATGTTCCTTCTAGGACATGAGATTGAAACCAAGCTCCTGAGCCATAAGGTCTACTATTTATTCATCCTTAAAATGATTTATACTGAAATAACACAGGTTATTTGTCCTTCACTGCTCCTGTTGATACAGTGGTTCCAGCAGCTCAGTTCCATAATGGACTGACATCTAATTCACAGACTAGACTGACCACTACATTCACTTTACACCCACTTACGTGCCCTTGCCAACAATCTTCTCTGCTTAATAAACTCTTCTCCCTCTACGGCAAGGTATTTATAGGGCATGATAACAGCCCCTCTCTGTGCCTTCATTCTATTAAGCTAAATCATACTCTTTCTGCTTGCTTTCATAAGTCAGACTCTCCCACTCTGTCCTCACCTCTCAGCCCGGGTTGAGCTGGAGCTCAACTGCTGGCTTTCTCACTCATTGATTTTTGCTCTGTGTCTACATCTTATAAATACCTCTCTGTGCTTCCCTTGCACTAGGAAACATCACAAAGTTTATCTATACATCCCCAAGCTTCTTTACAGATGACTGGAGCTCTAATGTACAACAACTTCTTACCAGCTTTACCTGGATTTCAGCTTTTCTGAGCAGTGCCTGCGGCTCTGTCACATTAGCTGCTCTACTTTACCCATCTTCATAACACCAGTTGTCCACAACTCTTCCAGTTTAATTGCCAAGGCATTGCATGTAACAAGTTCATTTGCTGGTTCTCAACACATCCCTTACCCTAGCTGGGTTAGGCATTGCCCTCCCATTAATTACATCACTTCTGTAAGTACTGCATTCAGCAGTCTTAGGATAAGTTCTGTGTATGCACATGTGCATGTGCTTATGCATGTGTGCTGACAGCAGCTAATAAAATAGACACAGACAACTTTTTACAACAGATGAATACACGTGTTGTTTGAATACCATTTTTAACTCAAGTTTATACTTCCTGTGCCCTCTCTGATACCTCCAGTTTGGTTCATCAGATGAAACAGACTGATTATTAAAAATAAGAAAACACCAGAAATGACTTTGGACTTGATGATCTTACAGGTAATTTCCAATCTACTTGACTCTCTGACACACCCTCTGCCCCAGCTTTTCTGGGCAGCCACGTAAACATTACAGCAAATGTTGGGATGTAATGGTCTATCACCTAAACAGGTTTGTACTGCCTGGTCGTTGACCATGTATAGCTTTCTTTCCTATGTCATTTTGTTGAGAAATTAAGATGATTTACTATGTGGCCACTAAAGGAGCCTTAAAAACAACTTTGCAATACTCTAAAAGGCTCATCTCCATGATTTAAATAAAGCCTTTTCAATACCAGTAGAAGAACACAATAGAATGACATGGCATGATCAAAACACAGTTCATAACAAAGCTAGCATCACTTAGAACTTCCTATGCAACTAAAAGCTGCCTTCAGTGCATGAGCTTAAGACAACAGTTGTTCCCAAGTAAATTCACACACTGATGATCCACTAGAATGCTAAATTCTTATCAGCCATTTCTGTTATACACAACATCATCTTAACAGTTATTTCTTAAGATGTTACACATCCATGAGGCAACCTTAAACAACGAACTTAAAAGAAGTCGATCTTTCAGCACTCAGATAACCCAAGCTCCTCACAAGATCTTTAATGGACTACACGTGCACAATCACTTTTTCTGGCAACAGTGTTAGTTTAAGGAGCTGTTGTCCATCCTTTTCCAAATTACTTGTTCTTGCCTATTGCTCTTCCCCAGTTGCATCAACACAACTGCTTGCAGGGCCATGTTGTGTATTAGGATGTGCTTTGACATAATTCACCTGACAGAGTAACGCCTAACTGCAGCCAGAAAACACGGTGTTCTCCCTCCTGCATGCATTCCCACTGCCTCCCTTGCTCCTCTAATTTTCCACCTGATCTGAATCAACTCATTGTGACAACCACAGATCTAATAAATCTGAAACAAACATGGAAGAGGGTAGGAAGTTACAAGCCAGGGCAGGGGGAAGTGGTATTACCTTTCTTTTGGGGGCAGGTAACCATTTGATCAGCAAAGGTGTCAAACTGAACCCTCAGACCAGTGGATAAATTTGAATTAGAATGTTGTTTCCATTTGGAATCAGACACAAACATAGACTCAGCGCAGGTTGAAGCATTTTGCTGAGCTGGAACCTGAGTCTTGATCAGCAACTAAGTCAACGCTCAAGTCCTGGATACAATGCTTTGAATAGCAGTGTCTAATCTTGTGTCTAATTAAAAAAGTTACCTGCCCTTCAGTTTCAATAGCACAGTATTATCAGCATTGCATAATAAAAAGTCTCTTTTCATTGTTAAAGGTAACAAGGAAATTTCCCACTTCCACTCCACCTTCTAATCAGTTACCTGAACTACTTGAAATCCTTTCTCCTGTATGAATGTACACTAGCATAATCTAGCATTATTGACACAAGTACTATGATGTGAAGGAACAACTTAGGTTTCACTGCTATTAATTCTGCTCCACAGAAAAGTTGTAAACATTATGAATACAATATGAACAATTTGATTAATTAAAAAGCACTGATTTGCACATAGAATTTTCTGTAAATAATTAGAAACCACATACACAAATTATGATTATAGAAACTGAATACAGTTTTATTTTTAAGCTGGATCAAGTCCTAGTACCTAATGCAGGCCCTTAAATAGAGATCTTCTATTGACTCTGTAAATTATTCACATTGGCCTGTGAGGATGCAACTCAAAAACATCTTCCTAATAGAAAGGAACTTTGTTATGTTCCAAGTCTGCTTGTAATCAGCAGTTCTTCGTAGGCAATAAGATGGTTTAGGTCCTTTGCCAAATCTCAATGTGTGGTCATGCCATAAAACTGCCTAACTCGATGCACTTGGAATTCTCAAGATAGTTCATTTTCCAAAGCACTTGCCTGATTCAGATCTATGCATTTAATTTGATATGCATGTATGAAATACACATTACATTGGTTCCTATTCTTCTTCATTTTTAGATCTGTTCAACTTAATTCAATTCACATTTAACTTCTTGGCATGTAAGCACCAGTTTTGCTCAGTGCTAATTTCACCACAAGTTATGAAAGGCTATAAAACACTTAACTCACAGCTTCAATTCAAGCAACACCCAGCAACATTCCAATGGCTGCTAACTGACTTTGGAAGGGCCCACCTAGTATTACTTATCACCATTATCTTACAATTGCAGAGCACTTACCAGAAGTTTTTATCGCTGATTTCAATTTCTGCCAATAAGTTTCAAAGCACTGGCTACCCAGTAAGTTATGTGAGCATGAATATTATGATGGATAACCTGGGATGCAGGTTGTTCACCCAAATGGTATGATGTTTGTGCTCCCCATAACCTTTAAGAAACAAGTGTAATGGCTAGTGAATAAGAAATACCAACATTCCCAAACATGCTTGCCTGTTTATTCACTCAAGTGCTTGTAAAATCAGAGCTCCCCAAGGCTGAATCATGCTCAGCTCAGACAGCTGCTCTGATTGTTTTTCAGCACTCTGGCAGCTGTAGTTTTCTTCATGTCAGCCCTGGTGGGCTGATGACCACGTAAGTGACACCACAGTCAACAACCGCCTGAGAGAAAGAAACTGTAAGGCAACAAGGAATGCTGTAAGGAAGGCTGCTTAGGGAATCAGTCTGGGAAAGTTTTCAAACCATTTTGTGGCTCAGCAAAGAGCTGGGAATAACAGCTTCATAAACCAAGCTGTCTGGTGATAGAGAAAGCGTATCTAATTAGTGCCTTGCCACTTAAATCAGCTAAAAGTTATCATATTGCACCTAACAAGGAAATTCAGGTACAAACATATCCTGCCTCACTCAACATCTTTTCAATAATGTTGCTATCTTCTCCATATTTTGATTCCTTTTCATGACCTGTGCAATCCATCAAAATAGGCCATACTTGCAATTGGGGCACACATGCAGTAAGCTGATGGATGTAGCTTGTGACATGGCTACTGAGTGCCTCTACAGCAAGCCACATAATCCACTGGGGACCAAGGGAAGCCTAAGTATCTTTGGGTCAGAGCCATTAAAAAGACACACAATAGTTCTCAGTCCAGTCTGTTTCCAGCCCATTCCATCTCCCCATACATTCTGATAAAAATTTCATGGAAGTTGCCCAAACATGCTTTAAAATGAAAAGAAAAAATAGTGAATGTTAGATAATAAGCAACTTTTTGCAGCATTACCCTGTGAATAATACAACAGCTAAGCTAAGGTGACAGACTAGGAATTGGCAGAGAGATGTTCTGCCAGTTGTGCTACAGATGTTCAGACTGGATGTCATTCTGGGCAATCTGATCTAGTTGAAGGTATCACTGCTTATTGCAGGAGGGTTGAACTAAGTGAGCTTTGAAGGTCCCTTCCAAACTAAACCATTCTATGTTTCAGCATGATTCTGGATATATTGGTTAGCACACTGTATCGTGGTTAGCTGTCTTTCAAAGATTGCTTTATCTTGGCTTCTCCATGTAGAAAGTCATGTTTTAGGGTGCAACTGCCCCTTGTTCCATACCCATGAGAAACTAGGATAGCTGATCATGCTTTGGCCAGTAGCAGCTCTTACCATACAAGCACAGTATCACACTGAGTAAACAAGCTGGCTTTTTATAGATGCCTCCCATTGAGTTCGAACTGTACGGGAACACCTAAATCCCCTACAGCAACAGCTGGTGTTCCCAAGCCTGCCAGGTCCAAAAGCAATGGTGAAAAGATGAAAATAACACAAAACAACTCCTATTCCAGTCTGTTGATGTGTGCTATTTTGCACAACACTAATGACTCTACCCTTAATAAACCAGTATTAGAGTTCATAAAGTTTACTCTTTATGGAGGACTTCTTTTCCCCTAAAGTTTTTGCTGTGAATTAAACCCTTAATGTAATCATGCCATCTACCTCTATCAAGAGGGGTTGTAGGAGACATTTAATACATAGCCCTTCACCCAGCATTTTAGAGCATGCTATTACATTTTAAAATCTAGTGGAAAGGCTTTCCACATGATTCATTGCTTATAAAAGAATAACAAAGGAACTCAAGAGAATACTTTATTAAATGGAGTTCCAAGAGCTAAAAATAGAATGGATTAAACACAGCTACAGCCCAATGAAGTTCGTAAGTAAACCTGAATTCTCAATTGCAAAAGCCTGCTTACTGAATGTAAAATAATAGATAAATATCACTTCAGTCCTTTAGCTGCAGGAAGAAAAATGAGACAGACAAGCCCTATAGAATCAGCTACAAAGCATTTACCCAGTGGTTTGGATCAGTACAAGCTACATTAGTTCCACACAGTTTAAATAACAAAGTTTTAAAACTCAACTTCCAACTGAATTCTGTACTTTCATATACCCAGCTGCATTGGCAGCAATGACAAGGCAGCCCTGGCCAGTGGGTACCAGGCACTGATACCTGGTACAGCAGCAACACAGGTGATGGAAAACACCAGGCATACACATTCTTCCCGTGAAGCCTTCAGCCCTTAGCTGAAGCCTCAGCTGGAAAGGGTTCAGGAGGAGCTGGGGTTGGGACCAAGAGAAACATGGTGGTTTCTCAAAGGAATGCAGAGCTTTCACTTGAAATATACCCTACCTTGTTCCTGACAAATGCCTTCATAGCAGGATGGGATCAGTTCCTTCCCCAAAGCAATCAGAGATTATCTGTGGTCACGCAAATCTGAAACAGAACTTACAGCTTGAAGCCTAGAAAGAGGAGTCTCTGCAAAGATTTTCATTAATCTATTCCTCCAGGTAAGAGGGAGCTTTGCTGTACCTGTAGCACAGATTGTTTCAATTCAATGGCTCAGAGGGCTGTGCTTTTGGAATTATTGTGCTAGGAAGCACTCATAAGGGTGAGGGCATTCTTTTCCCTCTAAAAGTCTGATACGCTCCAGCTCTGACTCTCTGACACCAATGACAGCAATAACACACATCATGCCTTTGCAGCGTCCTGGCAGCTCTCGTATGCTTCGCAGTTGGAATAGTATTCAACTTCTTAGCCCTAAAGCATCAACAACGTGATCACTGCTATTTCACAGCAACTTCAGAGGTTACCAAAACCTCCTTTGGGTTTCCTAACACCTGCAAACTCTGAAGTTGGGCTTTTGGGAGCAAGGTGACACTTTGACACATACTGGTGTTTTCCACTCATGTGGGGTAAGATCCAGTTCTTTGTTTCACAGCTGAACTGTCTTCCCAAACATATCATGAAAGTACTACTCTCATCTATTCTCCTTTAAGTGACCAAAGCAACATTATCATCACTACAATTAATTATTCAGATCAGAGAAACTCAGTTCTCTGAATAGCCATTTTCCTCTCTAACAAAAAAACCCCTTATATGATTATGATCTAAAAATACATTGAGACAGAGAGGTGGAAGAAGTGTTAGCAGGAAGATGCAAAACCAGATTTGAAATGATTGTGTTTAGCACGACAATTGGCACTCCTGGTCACTTAACAATTTTACCAGCCGTGTTAGTGCCTTAACAATTCCTGTATCAGCAAGACAATAAACCTGCATGGTTCCTGAGCCATAGGGAATTCTCTCTCCCTCACTACATCAATTAAAGTGTGATCCAAACCTCCAAAATTTTCACAAACTCAACCCTGAGCTGCAGCTCTGCAAGGGGGAAACACCATCTGTGTTAAACCTGCCGTAAAACAAGCTTAGGACCCTTTTGGTTTTGCTGTCCACACTCTCGACATGTTGGCTGTCTGGCTTTGGTCTGGAGCAACCAATTGGTTCTTCAGTTGGCAGAACTTGAGCACAGGGCACTACTTACTCTACAGTCTATAGGAACATTCCTACCTCAGCCCCTGAGCTCTATGAACTTCAGCATACTTGTCCACAGCAATGAGACAGGGATTTGGTCCAGCTGGCATTCCAAGGTTTTGGAACATCCTTATGCCCAGGCAGGACCGGAGCCTGTTTGGGAGGAGGCACTCCAGGGTTTAGCAGTGCACCATACCATGGATTTGGCTGCACTGAGTCCATAGTATATCATGTACAGTATATAAGCCTCAGTTACATCAGGAGACATTGTGCTTCTAACTAAAAGTACTGCTGAGGAGATCTCTCTGGGAGGCAAGGACATCATTAGCACAGTAAGCGCTTAAAATGAGAAACTATTCAGAGTCTGCACATCATCTGCATTTCTCTGAAATTTATGCCTGTCGTCTGCTAAAGGCTTAGAAAAAGCCACCAGAGAAATCCTCTGCCTTCTGAGACTGAAAGAATTGCTCCAGGAACCTTTTAAAATTAAGTAGAAAGCATATTTTGTTTATTTACTTTTAGGATACTTCCTAAAACTTCACTAACTGACCTGAGGAAAGCCTCAAAGGAGGAGTTAGTGTGACCCTGACGTTAACCTGCCCATCTAAGTAAAACAAGAAACTGGTGAGGGAAAGAATTAGCTGTAGAGACCGTTACATGCTCCAGAGCATGACACATCCAATCTTATACATAGAGTATTCTGAGGCAGTGGCTTAATCCTATGGAATTAAAAGTAAGACCATATTTTGGGCTTTCTTACTACCCTTCCACCAAAGCCCATACTCCTTTCATTCCTCCATAAATCCATGCTTCTCTCTGTAGCTGTATGTAAACTGACAACCCTCAATCATCTGCTTTAAAAAGCAATCACAACAGAGGTCAGTGAAAGTACAGGGGAGGCAGGGGAAAGGACACAGCAGGGAAAGCTGCAGCAAGATGGTTTTATATCAATAACAGAGAGATCGTGGAATAAACAGTGTATAAATTAAACTGATTTTAAACAACATTTGATATTTGACAAACTGTGTCTACTCATCTGATCTGCTGCTTACAGGCAAATCTGGCTCTGATCACAAGAGCTGGCTCTGAACACTATTGTAGTCAGCAAACATGCTTAGAAAACCATGTTTTATTGAGAAGTCAATTTCTGGGATAGAACTAGAGTGCAATGTTTTGGGTTTTTGTTTGTTTGATTTTGCTTTGTTTTCATTTGGTTTGGGTTCTGTTTGTGGTGTTTCTTGTTTGGTTGGTTGGGATTTTATTCTGCCAAAAGTTCACCTGTTCTGTGTTATTAAAACACAAAACCTTAAAAACCCACTTGTGAGATTTATACCAAAGCCATCACACTGCAGCCAAGTATCCCAGCCACAGAATCACAGAATTGTTTAGGTTGGAAAAGACCTATAAGATCATCAAGTCCAACCATTCCCCAGCACTGCCAAGTCCACCACTAAACCATGCCACTAAAAGCCTCATCTACACGGTTCTTCCAGGGACGGTGACTCCACCACTGCACTGGGCAGCCAGTTCCAACGCCTGAGTGCCCTCTCTGAAGAAATTGTTCCCAATATCCAGTCTAAACCTCCCCTGTCACAGCTTGAGGCTGTTTCCTCTTGTCCTGTCACTTATTCTTTGGGAGCAGAGCCCAGCCACCTCCTGGCTCCATCCTCCTGCCAGGCAGTTGTAGAGAGCGATAAGGTCCCCCATGAGCCTTCTCTTCTCCAGACTAAAGTCCCCCACATCCCTCAGCCATTCCTCATCACACTTGTGCCCCAGGCCCTGCACCAGCTTCATTTTCACTGGTATGTTATATGTTTTGCCACTTACACATAGAGCAGGTTCAACAGGAGAGAGTGACATATTCCCCTCCAGTGTAACAGGTTTCTTGGAGATCTGTGTGCTTCTTCAGCCTTATATGCTACAACCCAGATCCTTTTTTTTCCTTTCATTTTGAAGAATCAACATCTTCCAATGCAATCCAATTAAACAAAAGAAAAATGCCTGTCCAGCTCTATCTTTGAATTCTACCCCACCTCACTACAGGTATTTCTCTAAGAAGTTGCTTGCAGCTGGATGCGTGAAGTCATTTGTGCATTATCCTTGACCAAAGATATTCTGCCAGCGTCTACCCCAAGCCTACACAGGGAAAGGAAACCAGCAAGAAGGAATGATTTTATATTTGTTGACATACAGGTTTGAAGACTTCTGACCCATCCTTTAGAAACACAGTACCCGTAACACAAACAAAACCCACATGAAGGCCTAACTTACCTTCATGACAATTTACAGTAAGATCATTCTAGCACAGTAACACCGAGATCAAACCACTGAGCATATTTAGTTCAACACTGAAGCATGTGGTCACACAAAGAAAAATTCTACTGACCTCTAGGAGATCACCCAAGTTGCTACTGCTGAGCTTTTGCTGAAATGGAGGGTATAAATACAAGTACCACAAGCTGTGCACAGAAAGGCTTTGGGATATCAGAACAGTAGTGTGTGTGAGAAACAGCACTGTCTGCTATGACTGACAGATGAGTATTTGAACAAGGAACCAAGGTGAGAGGAGGGCATATAACTGATATTTTGAAGAATAGATTTTTAGTCCCCTATCTCCAGGCTAAAAGAGATTGTTCTTTTTCTTGCTGATATTACTGCATTACACACCCATTGCAAATGAAAGAAAATGAATTTGACTTCTACATAGGAAGAAGCGTTGGCTCAGATAGACTGAAGGATCAGGTAAGACTTTCACTTTCTACCTTTCCAAAGGGACTTTGTGACCTTTCCTAATAGGAATGGGTAGAATGTCACTACACTGGATTGCACGAGAAAATCAGCTTTATCTTGGATGGTTTCCATCGACTTCAACCATGGCTGAGTTGTTTTTGTTAGAACGGTTTCAATGACTGGAGCAATACCATATTATTACTTTACTATTTTAATTGGAGAGTTTCAGTTTTCTGACTAAATAAGGGCTGTTCTTCATTTCTTCTGAAGAAAATAAATAGAAAAAATAGCATACAAAAGAAAGAGCACCTGATCGCATTAGTTTTTGCTACCCTTCAATAAAGAACATCCCAAAGATGCCAAAATAAGAGCGATACTATGAAAGTATCAAATGAATCCCCGCCACACACTGCATGTGCAAAACACTGCCCCAACTGGAGTGAGGTAGATGACTGTATGGCAAGATTTCCTCTTTCATGTATTCTGCTCAAAGCCCTGCCCCACAGAACATTTAAATCAAAAGGATAAAGTGGTTTAGTAGACATCATATCCACAAGTGTCCCCTGTGAAAATTTGAAACCCAGTATTACATTGCAGGGGGTTGGATTAGATGACCTTTGAAGGTCCCTTTCAACACAAGCTATTCTACTATTCTAAAATCAATTATTTGCATTCAATTCCCTGAACCTAAGAGAAAATGCTTAATACTACAATGTGAAAAAAAGAAGTCTTGAGAAGTCTCTATTTGTATTTACAGAAATACTGACTTGAGCCATCAGCATAAAGTACCTAGACATATGACAGCATTAGGTAAGAATGAGAAAGCCTGCTGTCAGCACTGCAAGGTGAGAGTGTGATTATACAAAGTCTGTTTCCAACAAGCAGGTCATACTTAATTAGCAACGGGCATGGAATGATCACAAAATCAGTCCAGGAAACTGCATTCCCCACATCAGCCTGATTTGTTATGAACAGTATCCATGCACAGAAACATAGCTAATATGCCAGTTTTAAACAAAAAGCAGAAAACTAGAGCTTTAAAGACAAGCCTGCTGCCTACCAGGAGGCCAGGCACAACATGCACCAAGTAACTTCATCTCAGTAATCTACAGCCAAATCTGAGGGAACTGAGGACCACAAATCATTCTATCAGACTTCATAAACAAAGCTCGTTACTTCAGTGTTGAATCAGGCTTCTGCTCTTTTTGTGCACAATGAAAACCCTACATGTTTGCTACTGTCTTTCTCAGTCTCCCTTATTTCTGTACCTTAGCACAAAACTTGCCTACTGACTCACATCAGCTTCTCATCTGTAGTTAGTGCTGGATAATTCAACATGTTGCTCCTTCTTGGTGTCAATTTTTCTCCCAACAGCTGGAACATGCTTACATGTAATGAAATGTCTAAACTGAGATCAACCTATTAATAGTTTACAGGACAGAAATCCTTAAAATTGTCTTTCCTTGATCACTGCATAAAAACACCCTCAAAACAGACAGATAACAACAACAACAAAAATTCAAGTCTTTAAGCATACAGACTTGTCAGTTTAAATTACAAAGATCAGCAGAGATGACAAAAGGTCTGCCACAGGTATTCAGGACTAGCTATTGCATATAAACATAATTGACTTTATCACTTGTCTTGACCCAATTTCAGTGTGGGTTATAGTAAAGACATGCCTTGACATTCTTTAGATTTGTGGTGAAGGAGGGAAAGGACTTAAAGAGTCTATATTCCTGCTAGAAAGCCTCACCAGAAAACATGATTTCTGGTCAACACCATTAGCCATTTCTTACATTTCTGACCAAACTAACAAATCTTTCCTCAACAATGGTAACTAGATTCAATATTTGCAACCACAAACATTAATTTCCAGAAGTCATACAATCCAGAAGCAAATAATTCATTTGTCATTTAGTCAGGATTCTATTACTTAAAAGAAAATCCTTAAGTAAATGAACTCCACAGCAGGCAGTTTTAATACAATGCTGCAGATGTACGTTGGCACACATGCAATCATTTCTTCCCTCCAGTGGTGGTTTGCTCAGTGGAGGGGAAAAGAAGGGAGGGCTTGCTACTGAAAGTAATTATGTTCTCTTGTAAAGTTTCTTTTATACTGTAAGAAAAAGGTTATATATATATATATATATGCAGTGTGTGTAAAACAATACCTGTTTTGAGCATATATTTTTGATCCAGCCTGTGTTGTTGCTCATATCCATACTGCCTAGAATCACAGACTGGTTTGGGTAGGAAGGGACCTTAAAACTCACCCACTTCCAACCCCCTACCATGGGCAGGGACACCTTCCACCGGACCAGGTTGCTCCAAGCCCTGTCCAACCTGGCCTTGAACGCTGCCAGGGATGGGGCAGCCACAGCTCCTCTGGGCACCCTGTGCCAGCGCCTCAGCACCTTCACAGGGAAGAACTTCTTTCCTAATGTCTAATCTAAAACTGCATGCATACTCCACAGCAAAAACAGAACTCACAAAGCTACACCGACTCGCTGCAGCATCAGAATTGCAATGGCTCTTTACGACAACATTTCATTTATAGAAAGTCCTGTCCGGAATTCAGAAGGACTCAGGACGCACGATACACAGTACTGGGAATGTGGAACATGTTCTTTCTGATCTTGATAGCCCTGCTTGAGCAGAAAAGGTACCTTACTCACAAGTAGTATGGGACACATATAAGGTATTTCATAACCACTTACTTTCAAGTATGTATTCTGGTTCTATTATCACAGCACTGCAGAAGGTCCCAAAAGGATAATGGGGGTCCTTTTGTCTGAACAGAAAGCTGGGGCTGAAAGCTTGGACCTGACAGCTTAGTCTTGCACAGTATTAGAAAGGGTCCTTGACTGAAAGTGTAAATTTATCTTCCCAGTTTGTGGAGAAAATAACTACTGTGTTAATCAATGAAAAACTATAACGCAATGTCAACACCTGGAGAAGCCTAGTGATACGTAACAGAAGACAATCATCCCTTCCTGTTGTACCTGTGGTCAAAAAGCATTTACAGCACTGAAATTCATGAGGTGCATTTTCACAAGTGGGAAGCAGCTCTCCTGATTCTGTTTTCCCCTACTCCGAGTTTTAGTTAAGAGTAAAACTGTCATCAAATAAATACAGCTAGAGAGTCCTCTGCTAACTATTTACTGGCACTGTTACATGTCTGTTCATTGTTAGAAGGATAGTCCCCTCCCCTCTCTCATGTGATTAAAGATGTAACAGCTCATCATTTTTATAGAGTTAGAACTCAATGCAGAAGAGTAATCTAACCACAGGATCCTATGCAGCAGTAATCTCAAATCACCACAGAAGACATTCCTTTCTACATACATATATTCCCATAACCCCCAGGAGATGCTTTAGTGATGTCCTTTCTGGCACTAGATACATAATTCCTTCAAATTAGTATCAATTTACTGTGTTGGCCCCTGTGATCTTGCAGGAAAAAAATATTCCAGGCATTATATGGCATTTTAATAACTCCTGCAGATTGAACACAGCTTGTTTTTTGAATGTGTGCTTCAATTTCCTATGAAATCACTTGATACAGGTTATATACATACAAAACACCCCCTGCTAACCAGTTACTGTGCTGTTTGCTAGTATTGGTGAATGCAATGGAACAGCTTCACGTTCACAAAGTCATTTGGACCACATTTTCTGTTCATCACTGAAAGCCTAACATATTTTCAAGAAATCCTCTCTAAAACTAAACCGAAATGGAAATTACTCCTATTAGAAACAAGAATAAGTATTCTACCCTTATTGAGGCATTTATTTCTTATATTCCTATGTTTTCTCAGTTAAATGTATTTTGCTTGTAAGCATCTTTCTAAAACTAGTGCAGTCCTCTGTGGTGGCACTATTCATACTGTAAGGATTTTATTTAAGTATTCCAGTTTAGTGACTGGGGGTAAGAACATTCTAATCTCATCCTGGGCATGGTGCTTTGCATTTATGTTAGAATTGCTTCTTTCCATCATCAGTGCAGTCTCTCACCTTGTAAAACCAGAAAATAATGCAGGTTGCTGTCTCTCTAAATGCATCTGACAGCCACTAAGAGTCTGCTAAGCACTGTCACTTCTTCTGCACATGCAGTCAGCATGGCCTTCAAGAGCTTCAGGCTTGCGAATATTCCATGGCACACAGTGAGAGGACAAGAAACAACAGATAAAATTTGAAATTAGAGAGGTTCTTACTGGATATAAGGGAAAACTTCTGCACCATGAGGACAGTCAGAACCAGAACAAGTTACAGCTCATGCTGTCTCCGTTACTGTAGGCTTTTCAAGACCATACTGGATAAAGCACTCAGGAACCTGATATAATATAGCAGCTCCGCGTTGAGCAGGAAGTTGCACCAGAGACCTTCTGAGCTCCCTTCCAAGCTAAAGCCAACTATGGATTTAAGAATAACTATTTTTAATTCATGGGACTGTACCATAGTTTGCAAAATGCCCCCAAATAAAGCAGGAGAGAGTAGAATCAGTGCATTAAACTTACTGGCTTCTCCATCCTTCTTCATGATCATTCCTAAAGCTCTAATTCGAGAAACTTCCTTCTTGGCAACTAAGCAGAGTATTCCACACAAATGAATCTTGAAATCCAGAGTATTCCACAGAAATCAATAAAGTCTCCATGCCTTTCCTGCAGTGCTACTGCTGACAGAGATCACAGAATCATAGAATAGTTTGGATTGGAAGGAACCTTCAAAGGTCATCTAGTCCAACCCCCCTGCAATGACCAGGGACACCTTCAACTAGATCAGGTGCACAGAACCACATCCAGCCTGGCCTGACTGGTCTTTGCTGCCTGATGGTGGGTGCTCTAGAACAGGATATCTCAGTAAAGATTACTCCAGTCAACTCAGCACCTCCTTAGCCCAGAGATGCTGGAAAAAAAAACAGTTAAGTACCTCTCCCATTTCCTCATGTTAGGCACAGCTGACCTCCACATACCTCCTGCCTACACTACTTGATCAATCTCCCTACAACTCTTCCCCTTTCCTTCCTATTTTTTTGGCCTGGCATTGGCACTGCATTACTTACAAAGCTAGTTTTGATCCATCCATCTCAACCTGACCAAACTCATAGGGATCCATTTTGTAGAGCAGATAAAGTATGTCTGTTTATAACAGAATGGTAAACAGTTGTGAGATTAAATTCTTCTGTCTTCACTTCCACAAAACGTCTGATTTTCAGTGACCAAAAATGCAGGATTTATTTTCCCATTTGACAAAAGTGACCTGGTAGAACAGGGCCCCGTGCTGTCCTTTGCTGCTGTTGAAATGATTTTCCTTCATGAGCATAGAAGAGACCATTTCAGAGAGGAGAACACAAAATCCCTCAACACTCAGAGAAAGTAAATGTTCTTCTCCTGGTCAGCCGAAGTTCAGGTTTTTGTTCCCGCACATGAAAGGCAAGATGTACCTACAGCAAACGATCACATTCAATCTTGAATACGTCAGCCCTACACGTACAAATAACACTTAAATATTCTCAGAGCAGCCACTGTTCATTTTACAAGACAGACATTAGAAGAACATGGGGCAAATTCAAACCTGTGTCATCAAGTTTGAGTCCATCAAGAGGCTTTATTTACAGACAGCTGGCTAGCAGCAGACCTAAATAAGAAAAATATTGGGTTATCTTCATCTTTGGTTTGGCTTCCACAGTCACTTCTACTGCTCCAAGTACTCACAATAAACTAGGCCAGCAGCCTAGATTTCAGACATCACCAATGTGGAAGTAAATGGTTTCAACTCTATCTTCATTAATATTGCCTGCTTTTTCTTCTTGTCCTAGTACAACTTGCTTGTTACTTCAAGAAGTAAGAAAGTCCCCAAACTGGGGTGCTCTGGCCACATGATAAATTTACATGTAGTGAAGGGTAGCTATTAATCACTTCCACCTCTCCTTCCTATGGCCGACTGGGGCTGTACAGGAGGTCATTGGTGACCTTACTAACATTTAGCTGATTGCATGGCAATGAACTTTAACATTTACTCCTCAAGCATCCTGACAGAGTGACACAGAGGGTGCCATCCAAAGCCTGGCAGTGCTCTGCATCATTCTGAAGGGCAAGCTTGGGCAAATATGTGTCTGAAACAGTCACTTCCAACCTAGAGTATTTAGTTTATTCTACAGGATTTAAAGCAAAGAAGAAAACCTCATCAAAAACTCCCTACACCAACAAAAACATTGCAAGTCCTGGGAATTACCCTAAAACCCCCAAAATACTGCAAAAAAACCCACCGTATTTTACAACATACAGTATCTCCAGAAATTGTTTACACTGATGGCACAAGTGTAATAGAAGCTAAGTGCTTTTTAAGTATGCTAAGGCTAAATAATGATCTCTGTCTTCCATATCCAGATGGCTGCTTGCTGGAGCCTAAGGAAAGGAGAAAGGGGACACTGAAAGTGCTAAACTCATAAAAACTGGAAGTCTCTAATGGAAAACACTTTGAGAAAAGGAATTCACTGTGATTTGGCTCTTCCTTTCTCAGCAAGCTTGCACAGGCCCTGGGGGCCTAACAACCTATGACATGATTCTGCTCAAGCCTGTGGACAGGTGTCCCCTAATCCCTCCACTTCACACAAAATTCCAAGAGAAACAAGTAAAGTACGGAAGGAGAGAAGGAAGGATAAGAAGCGTGGGTTCCTACTGGGTGTTACAGAACCTCTTCCTCTTATATTCCCAGTCATCTGGTTTAAAAAGCCTTTCTTACCTGCAATCTTTTGTCCCCAAAATATTCCACCTGAAATTTCCTGAGAAAGTGATTCCAATCTGAAAAGCAGCTGCTGCAAACGAATCTCCTTGCCCACCAAGTCAGGATCAAACCTGTAGACTTCAGTGATATGAACAAAGGTTTACTACCTATTAACTCCTCATAACAGTACAAAACCAAGGCAGATTTGGAGAAATGAGAATGAAGACTTTAGCCTGTGTCAAAGGCTTTTAACACAACACAAGTCACTGAGTCTGCCACACTCACAGAAACCTATTACAGGTAAAATCTAGCCATATACACTCCTAAAGACACTGACTGGAAATGATGATGGAATCTCTATCTGTACAATAGAAAGCTATGTCTGAGCATCAGAGTCTTTCTACTTCTTCCTCAATCATGAATACTATTTCAGATCAAGTTAACTGGCAATAAGCAAAAGACCATTTCGTTTGGAAATACAGGAAATTTCCTCTTGAAACTGAGAGGCGACACACGCAGAATTCCCTAGATTCATTTTTGCAAAGCCTTTTCTTTCTCTGCTCCGAATAAAGCTAAGTTTGATCTTCTGATCCAACATTCCTATATGGGTTCCAACTTAGAAATGGTTATAGCTCTAGGACAGATGAGAAAAAGAGTAGACAGAAAAAGGACAAATATTACAGTGGCTTAAGCCATGCTTACAGATGGTCTTTATAATTCAAATTCCTGCAAAATAGCATAAAAAAATAAACCAATTTTGTTGGTGGTGTTGTTCAGAGAATTGATATATAAAATGCATTTCGTGTTTTATTTTTGACCAGAAAACAGCTAGCTCCCAAACTGGACTGCGCATCCAACAATATGTTACCAGCAAAAGGGACTCTGAAATACAAATACTGATTAGAAGTACTGATATTCTCCCCACTTCCTCTCTACTACTTTTACAGTAAAAATTAATACAGTTACAGTGTAGTAATATTTAGATGCTTCATTTTTTGCCAAAATCTTCAAATATATGATTCTACAATTAATTTTTAATGCCAGTATGCACTGAAATATTAAACTTTATAGTCCTCTTTGAATGTGTCAAACACGTTTATAACTGAACATCTCAGGTGGAATTAAGTGAAGTTATTTACACATGAGATATCTAAGCAGAGCTGTGTGGGAGTCAAAACTCCCTTTAATGGGACAGCCTATAATTGTAACATCTCTGTTCCACACTGGAATGATTCCCTAACTTTCAATCATGAGATTTGTTTTAAAGCAAGAGAACAGAATGACAGAACTTTAACAACTGCTACAGACCACAAAATACACTTCAAAAAGAAACATCATGAAAGCCAACATAATGCCATGGAATATCTATGGTTAGACAAAAAGACATTTGTGGAAACCACTCACTGGCACACTTCCAAACAGCTCTCACTGCAAAAACTGATGTCTACTCTGACAGTGATTGTAACAGTTACAGTTGCATTCTGAAAACCTTTTTGTCTCCTCAGGGCAACATAGCCTCAGGTTATACATGAGCAAGAGAAATGGCAGCGAGAAGTCAAGCTCATGGAGGATGCACGTGTATTTTCAGTTTGGATTCTAAAGGGTAATGGGAAAGACTGTGATAAAATACAGAAGGGGAAAAAAGCAGCTGACAAACTGGAAAGATCTCTTCACCCTACAGATCTTCCAGCTGCTCTACCAACACAGAAGAGTGCGTTTATTAATGGTTACTATATAAGAATTCCTACAGAACAGGCTGTGCTAAGGATGCTGCTCTATTCCTAAATCAGTTGTTAATCAAAGTCTGTCAGAAACTCTGAAAAGAAATGTCAGGTCTTGTCACTGCGTTTTTCAGACGCCTTTACAGGAAGAGCTGCATATTTCATAATTATGGCCAAACATGATGTTCAGCTCTGCACTAATAAGCCCATAAAAAGCAGACTGGAAGGGACCTCCCATCAGTCACTGGGGTACTGCTTGCTAACTGAGCTTTAGAGGGCAAGATCTCTCTACAGTAGAAAAGCTGCTTCCCTATAGCAAGAAGAAGGGGCTCTCTGAAGCCAGGAAGCGTTCCACTGTATGTAATATGGATACATACACCTCATCTTTTATTTTAGCAAAACCCTTGCTCAGTTAAGCAAAGTCTCACTGTGAAGGAGAAACTTAAGATGACAACAGTGTCTCAGAAGGCTTCTAAACCATCTGAAGGATATGAAGTCACCATTAGAGAAAACTTTTACTCGTAACTTTACCTTTCCACAACATCCTCTCCATTCCAGCAGGTTGAGCTGTCTCTCATCACCAGGTCTCCATCACACAGTCGTTCTGTTATAGAGGCATAAAAGGTTCGGGATCGCTTCATGTAACTGATGAACTCTCTGTAACGCAGGAAGAACACATTTAACAACAGAGCAGTAAACTTACAGTTTAAGCCCCCTGTCAACTTAGCCCTCCCCAAGATTTAGAGTTTAGAAGCCTTACAGAATTAACTCACCTAAGCCGATTAATTTCTATTTCCAATGTATTTCTACTCCTACATCTCACTCAGTCTTACTTGTCCAGTCTTAATACAAATAATTACACTCAAAGGGCAGCTCTAACAAATTACATTAACCCATCTCGCACAAAACCTGAAAAAAGTCTACGCCTATTTCTCTATAAAGATTCAAACAATTATGAGAAAATATCATCCTTAAAGGAATAGGCTTTTCTCTATTGCTGGAAGCGAGTATTTCTCTATTTCCTGCAAATGTGGGAGATGAATGATGTTCTCAGCAACCTTCTGGGTAGAAAAGGGTTCCCAAAGCTAACGCCCCATCACAAAACCTGCAACATGCTATAAGCACCCCACACATGCAGCAGCAATACAGAAAGTGATCTTCTTGAGATGCAGTGGGGCCGATTCCTCC
Source organism: Psilopsiagon aymara (assembly GCA_024733675.1). Classification (NCBI taxonomy): domain Eukaryota; kingdom Metazoa; phylum Chordata; class Aves; order Psittaciformes; family Psittacidae; genus Psilopsiagon; species Psilopsiagon aymara. Next base: position 11,594 of record JANRGW010043959.1, on the reverse strand, counting down.
CCATCATCACTGTCCATGTCACATTCTCATTAGAAAGAAATTTCTCTCTCATCATGTCTGGCATCTCACCTGTGAAGAGGAGGCTGTGCCTGCAGCATTGGGGAATAATCAAAAGTCCTGGCCAGTACAAACACCCCATTTCTGATCACATTTGTATGGAAAAATGCCTTGCAGGCAAACTGATGCCTCTTGCATGGTCGGATTATACTTATGCGTGGCTGAGGTAGCCATAAAAATAGACTAACAAACCTTGTTTAATTCAGCACACAGATGAGAACATTTAAGAATGAGAAATTACCCTGCCTCCACAGCTTTAAAAGCTCCTGTTTGGACTAAGATATTAAAGATACTGAGAACAAGATGCAGACAAACTGAGCTAGAGCTACCACAGAGTTATCTGCTTGTCTCAGAAGTCCCCAACAGCCCCACTGGGAAGGCCAAAGGACTCATTCTGGTTTACCCTACAAGGAGTTAGGTTGGAAAAGACCTTTAAGACCATCAAGTCCAACCATTGCCCCTGGCCTGCCAAGTCCACTACTAACCCATGGCACTGAGGGCAAACTGATCTCCCCTCCTGGCTGCACCTCATGATCTCCATTTGCAGCCATCCCTCATCTGCCCCCCTAGTGACCCACACTGTATAGCAGCCTCCCCTACCCATCATGGCCACCCCTCATCCCCCCTCAAGATTTACCTTCATGGCCATCACACATGCCCCACAGCAGCCCTTGCTCTGAACTCACAACTGCCCCTGCTCTCCCCACACGATAAATTAATTCCATGGTCCTAAGGAACTAATGCAGCAAAGCTCTTCTTTCAGGCAAAGAGAAAAGCAGGAATTTCAGGGCTTACAAGCAGGGGATCGGCATTTCTACCTCTTGGCCACTAACTCACAAATAGGAGCTCTAAGTCTTCAATAGCATAAAGCTAGACCCAGAAATGCTACTTACCTGATAGAACAGCTTGTGAGCATCAGGTATGAGAGATGTGACACAAAGGCTAAAGAGTTTCAAGGTTCTAAAATGGAGTTTTCATTGAGGGAGAAAAAGAGCTCCCTTTTAACAGCCTAAAGCTTGTCTTCCTCAGCTCACCCCAGCAGGCTTAAACTCCTCACTGTCTGCAGTGGGGCTCTGACAGTTCAAAACAGCATTCTAGGAAACACAGGATTCTGCATCCTGCTCTGAAAGAGTGGAAACGCTTTGCATCAGGATAAAACTAAACAGAATAGGGTAGAAAACACACAGCTTCCCAGCATCCCGCAGCATAAAAGAAGTCTGCAAGTTCTAGATTACAGCTGAAGCAGCAGCTTACAATGGAGAGGAGCCCAGTGAAGAGACAACAAATGGTCACTTTGGTTCCGTTCTTACCGAGAGACTTTTTTCAGACTTCTTGATTTGTCATTCTTTGAAGCTTTCAGAGGCAGAGAACTGGAATAGGCCGGGGAGAATAAGCATCAGCCAGGAGAGGTTGGGGAGCAGGGGAGAAGCAGGAATTCAGGCAAATGAGGACAAGAAAATGAGAAACAAAAGAGAAAAGTAAAAATTATTTGGAAGAAAGGCCACCAAGCACATGCATCGGATAACATAAGAAAACAAATGGGGAGGAAAAGTGTCATGAGATTGTCCCAAAGTAGAGACGCAATTAAAAGTGACAATGCAATACTGGGGAAAAGAAACCAAAATACAATGGAGATTGTTTCTCCCAATCCTTTTCAAATAGCAACACAATTACAGATGCAGCACACAGGGCAAAAATCTGAACAGACATTCAGTGGTACTTAAATTAACTATAAGTGATATCAAATGGAAGAACTGTAAATGTATGAAGCTATACAAGAAAACAACGGCAAACAGGTTAGATTGGAAACCATGGGAAGATTGGAAACCATGGGAAGGACATTCATTTTCTGGTACAATGAGCGATTTCCTCTCTGTTAATGACTAATGTAAATAGGTATTTTTGGCTATTCAGTTCTGGTCAGATTGTACCACTAAAAGAAACAAAACCAACTGTGCAAAACAGAAGAGATTGGCTGTAACCTTGGATTGAGTAAAGAACTATGGAAATAACCATGGTAGTTATTTAGTGCAAATGTGCTTTCTGGCGCTGATATCCTTAGGCCCCTTCATTAATATTCAAAATCACCTTTAACGTTAACATCATAATGCAGTTTTATCATAGAATCACAGAATGGTCTGGGTTTGAAAGGACCTTAAGATCATCTTGTACCAACCGCCTGCCACAGACCAGTTTGCTCCACTGGACCAGGTTGCCCCAAGTCCCGTCCAACCTGGCCTTGAACACTGCCAGGGATGAGGCAGCCACAGCTTCTCTGGGCAACCTAGGCAATCCAAGCCAGGATTTTACCACCATCAGTGTAAAGAGCTTTTTCCTCATGTCCAACCTTACTCTCCCCTCTTTTAGTTTAATGCCATCATCCCTTTAGCCCAGCTAAAAAGTCTCTTCCCCTTCCTGTGGCCACCCCTACCACTAGCTCTCAGAAAGGGTGATGGCAAAGCTGCCAACGTGTGAGTGTCCTCAGAGCTGTTGAAGGAGGTCCTTACTCTCTTCAGTAAGAGTTAAATGCACAGGCAAGTATTGTTGAACCTGTTTGGAGGCATGTATTTGCTCTAGCTGTCGCCATTTCTTTATACATGAGAGTAGAGGTGTAAATAGAGCAGTATGTGCTATCAAATCATGTCAGTGGAAACTGCATACAGTTCTGGTGTCCTCAACATAAGAAGGACATGGAACTGTTGGAGCAAGTCTATAGGAAGGCCACAAGGATGGTCAGGGGCTGGAGCACCTCCCATATAGAAACAGGCCAACAAAGGTTGGTCTATTCAGCCTGGAGAAGGCTGCTATGAGATTCTTTCCAACCCAAACTATCCTATAACTCTATGATTCTATGACCTGCACTAAGCATCAGGTGAGTGTTACCTGCCACCACTGGAGCAGTGATTCCAACACAGCTAGTCAAAAAAGGAAATGAGCATTTTTAACAGAGGAAATATAGAGCCGCATAAATCTCCACTTTGGCCATTGGTCAGAAATGTTTGATTCATTTCCACAGTAAGTTACTTTATATCTGGCATGAACAATCTGATTTGTACTACCACTTTAATAGGCAAACGTTAACAAAATAACATGATGCTTGACTCAACAGATAGTTAATCTAAAATAAATAGATGCTATTAACTTCAAACATTCTCAAAGCAACTAAAAATGTTTGTGTAAAAGATCCATAAGTTCACTCTATATCAAAGAAATCCCAATGAGATATCATTTCAAAACCTTTCTCCTCCAATGAGGCACCTAATATCAGCCCTGTGGTAAAGGCTGAACTTGCTGATCTTATTTCCCAACCTAGTTGATCCTATGTTACAGTTCTTTGTTAAATATCACATGGTTTTATGCACAGACCTGTAACTAGTCTATGTTTAGTGGCTTGAAATATTGCATGTAGCAGATACGCTAAAACAGGTATTCAGCTTTGGTAGGAGACCAGACCCTGACCAGAATAGTACTTTGTGCTGAACTTAGCAGTAACATTCCACTGACCAAAATTCTGTACATGCCATGAACATTGCCTGTACCATCACATGGTTTCAATTGTATTTGCATCTCTACTACATGTTACAGGAACCTCCACGTTTAACAAATGACTGCAGCAGCAGTGCTGCCAGTTTTAGTTAATCCCTGAATACAATTGTGTCATTGAAAAAACCCATTAATAATCAAATCTTGCTTTTCAGCTTAACCATAGGAAAAGGTTTAATACAAGATCATTTATTCCAGTTTCAGCTTCTTACACTGTTGTCCCTGAGAGTGTTGTGTAACAAAATATATGCAGGAATGGAATACAGTGGAAAACAAAGAAAGATGGGAAATACCCCAGGAACCTGAGAGTAAGAGGAGAAGAAAAAGGTTCAACTTCCACAAAAGAGGATTCACAATTGCTCTGTGAACTGAGGGACCATGCAGGACCATGCTGTGCAGAGCAGGGGAGGGTGAGGAGGACAGCCTCCAGCCAGACTTAGAAATGCACAGTCAGCAGACAGATGTCAGGCAAAGAGACACCATCTTCACCATCCCACTTTGACTGCACCAGCAGCCTTTGCTCTACTGAACAGTCGAAAAACAGAGGTTCTTGGACCCTTTGGATTTTGGTCTTTGATTTTGTAACCAGCCTTGCAAAGGAGGACATTTGCATGTGTAGGTAACAAGCAGTTTGGCACTAGGTTTCTAAGGGTCGATACCTCTAAGCAGGTACTACAGAAAAGATGAGAAGCTACTTTCTTGCAGCTTCTCCTATAGACGTGCTAACCAGGCTGGTTGTTCTTCTAGCCTTGAAATATTCTGACACATTAAAGGAACGCACCACAGCTCATCTCTTCACCTGGGGAGTGCTGGCTCCTTCCTTCTCTTGTTCTTTCTTTATTCTAAAAGGCAGGAGTTATGTTCCATATTCCCCTTGCATTAAGGATCATTTGGAAGTATGTCCACTACACAGACCAGATTCACCCAGTCAAGCCAGTTCCCTGTGTGACCTTGTACCTAAACTGGCAGACATCTGACATTATTGCTCTTCCTTTTTTATAGCACCAGAAGGAACGGCACCAAAAAAGATTCTCACATAATTACTCTCATAATCCAGATCTCCTATAGCAGTTATCTATCACCCTGAGTGCATTTTACACAACCCACTGCAGGAATGATTTCCCCCATTACCTAAGATTGCTTTTTATTGATAGCATATGTAATAGATAATAAATTAAATGATAGATGAGGAACAACACAGCAATGTAGCCAATCACTGTGTTTTTCACTCTACTTACTCTTTCATTCGTTCCCAAGAAGAACAAGCTTCATGCCATGAGGTTTATAGGAAGTTATGGGATTTGGAAACAATCTGTAACTAACATGGCATGGCTCCATCATTCATTTTTTGGTGGATAAGGACTCCATAATACTGACCAACACTATTTCAGTAATGTTTGATGACAGCTACGTGGGGATGACTTTAGTTTAGATTTCTCTCGATAGATGAATTTCAGAGCACAGACCAATTTGGGGGAGCTGTCTAATTTACAGTATGTTAGTTTTAATATACTTTCTTTTCCATCTACAGGTCTTGCAGGTCAATATCCAGATAACTCCAGATGGTTGGGAAAGGGAAGGGCCAGATCCCCACGTGAGAAAGAACTGCTGTCATGCCGTTAAACACACCAAATTGCATCTTTTTAAGAGGTTAGCTGTTCATAGGTTGGCAATTCTGCCTTTTTGCTTGCATATAAGTCCCAGTGAAGTCAATGAGCTATACAGAAGACGGCCTAGGGCCCTGTGTCTTTAAAAACAATTACAAAGGGATAAAAATACCATTATTAATGAAAAAAACTTATATTGCTGTTATTACTTTCACTTTTCAAAGCAGTGTTTGTTTCATTCGTGCAAACTGAGATGAGAATCAAGATAGAAATGGATAAAAATCTCACCTAAAAACCTCAGACTCCAGAATCCAGGCTATGTGAATTTCATTATTGCTGTCTGTTATCCACCTATCCAACACAGAGATACACGTGGACTCCCTGGACAGATTAGATACTGTTCTCAGAGAGAGGCATAAGCCCAGCACAATTCCACTCACTTTGCGGAAGTTGTTCCAGATTAATGCTGGCGTTACAGGGAATGTGTTAGCCAGAAATATGTCATTGTGATTTTATGGTCAGTTAGCTCTGACATCTATTCATGTGTCATGAGTGGGACTGCAAAGACATTCTTCCCTCCCCACTTAGAATGAGGAAAGTGAACATGAGCTACATGAGGGAAAGTGAAAGAAAGACTGGGAGATCTGGGAACAGGGACACTCATGCCAGCACAGTGGCAGTAATTCGGCTGTCTAGTGTCTCAGCTGGCAAGCAACTGAAGAAAAGAAGCCAAGATGGACACGAGAAGCCTAACCATAAATACATCTGCTCTGGTTTTGTTGCGTAACAAATGAAGGAGATTGCCAGGGATCTCACTACTCCTCCCCAGCCCTGTGAAATAGGGTACTGCCGTAGTGTGTCTTTCACCACTTCCTCCTTCCCACCTCTGCCCCTGGGTAAGCTCAAGTCCTAAAGACCTACCGGTTGTATTTAAATTAATTGAGACTCAACTGTGGAAATTACTCAGACTTTATGGAGGAAAAGCTTTCATCATTTCCACTGGAAGTTTCTGGAAGTAATGAACACCTTGGTGCTAAGTAATGACACCAAGGCTGGCCTGTAAAAAACTTGTCTTGGAGAGACCTGCAGTGAAATACCACAAAGACATCTGTGTAACTATCAGCAATGGCAATGGCTGGGTAGCACAGAGGCAAGGTGACAGAACCCTGGCTGCGGCTTGAACACTATAGTGCAAGAAGCCATTAAGACAACCTGTGAGGCAGACAGTTTATTTCAAAGCAACGGTTGCTTAGGGTTACCTTCTTCTACTGTTCAGACTAGCGTGAGCCATGATGAATGTCTGGGTGTCAGCAGTCGCTTCCTTCACTGGCACTATATTGTCTGATGACAGGTTCCCCTCTTGCTGTTTGGGCTGTCCACACACTTTATCGACCTGTATGAAAGGAAGGGAAAGGAAATGTGTTTGAATGGAGAAAGTGATTTACAATTGCCAGAAGGGCTGCTTGTTCCCTGTGGTTGGCATTTACTGCAAGAGAAGGTATCTAGGAGAGAGAAAGAAAGGATTCTTCTTACCAAGACCTGGAAACTAGTCCCCTGCATAAGAATGACCAAAGTAGGAGGCAGTGCAAAGAGCAGTGCTACCAGGAAGCCACCAGTCATGGATTTGTGACCTAATACCTGGACTATAACACACATGGGAAGAAGCTGAAACAGTGACTGATGGAAGTGTTGCCAAACCAAACTTTTATTGAGAAACATACCCAGAGTTTGAATGCACATAGGTTTTGGTGCAACATCTGCCCTGTATAGACAGAGCAGAGTCTATCTGGTGTTCGAAGGGGCTTATAATCAGAAGACAACTGAGTCTTCCAGCCTTTAACTAGACAATGTTCCCTTAAAAGAAGGGAATGAGCCAAAGAACTCAGCATCAACAAATCACTGTACATAAAGTCTTTTTTTAGACAAAACAAAATGAAAAGAGAATTTCCAGCCCTGGGAATCATCAATGCATTGGATCCTGGGTTTATCACACAGCCATTTGCCCTTATTGCCCTTCCTGAAGCCCCTCATAGGGGATTCAACACAATATGAGGAGAAAGCAAGTTTGTGTTTATCCTTTGTACTCTGTGGAGCTGAAACTTCTCCTGCATCCTGCCACATTTATTTGCTGTAACAGCTGTAAGTGACAGTAGTAAGACAAATCTCTCTCCCCTTTCTAATCCACAAATAAGTAATCAGTAATGTTTTCCCCTACACTTAAATCCTCAAGCAAACATGAAAAGGTGACAAAGGAAATCCTACTGTGGGCATGGTACTGGCAGAGACCTTACTCACACAGAATCCATCATCCCACACAGCACTGAATTTGGTATCCCTTCTTCCATTTTGCATTACAAGCAGGGTGACATGGATTCTTGCTGGCCTGCGCATTTTCCTGCATTTTTTTAAGCCCTTACTGAGTCACAACTGCCAATCTGCTGAATATTTCAGACCACAGATGACTTCAAAAGAATTTTCTTTGCCTCTTTGCACCACTATGTTGCATATGTCAGCACAAGTACAAGACTCTTTTCTCTACTTTAGCCCATTTCCTCCAGGAAAACTACTACTATGTGAAGCCAAGGTGTTTTCCTCTGGAAAAAAAAGGTCAGATATGAAAGGCTGGAGGGTCTATAGGCATGACACTTCAACTTTACTTGTATGAGTTACAGCCTGCTCTAGTATAATTTGCGGTGAAGAACTTGAAGCTGTAGCAATTGAATGAGAACATACTGGATTAATCCTGACATATCAGAGCGGGAGCCAGCTGCCTCACTCAACAACATGCACTGTGTATATTGTTCTGGTCTCACCAGGGACTAAGAGCACTGGATTAAAACACAACCTTGTGAAGCAGTCTGCTTCAGTCCCTCCTACACTTGGGAAAAGAGAAAAAAAATCCCACTCTATGCAAATGAAAATATCAACAAAAAATGCCTTTTGAACCCTTTGGAGGTAGACAGAGGGTATAGCACAGCAGGACCGCATTCCTCCACAGGATGCTCTCCCTCCTGTGCCCCAGGTCTCCTGCAGCATGCAGAGCCAAATTCCCAGCAGAGGTTTCTGCTAAATCCATCTTAGATTACATCATGTCACTGAAGTTCATGTCTTCAAATTAAATACACCTCAAATTAAGTCACTATGGGTTTAAGGCAGTTTTAACCAACTACACCAGGGAGGCTAGAAAGGCAATCTGGTTCTCATATATGTAAGCAATGAAGAACTCCAAGTGTTTTGGTTTTCCTGTGAGAACTTTCAAAGAGATTTAGAGTCCACATTTTTGCAGCAAATCAATAGTTTAAGCATTTGAATGAAAACACACGCTTTGTTTTGATTTGTATTTTTGATACCATAGAAATAAAATGACTCTGTAAATTGCAGAAGTGTCAGTATTTTCTAGGCCAAACCTTGACTTTGGGGTTTTCTTTCTAACCAGTAATAACCATTTCCTGCATATCAAACAAAACCACAGTATTTTAAGGACAAAATATTTCTCAGTGGAAAACTTCAACCAGTTCTACTCCAGATCTTATAGCAGCCTTCCAGTACCTAAAGGGGTCTGGGGGAGAGCTGAAGAGAGACTTTTTAGAAAGACATGTAGGACATTGTTTTATAATTACTATCAATAATAATAATTAGATTACTCTTTTCCAAAATCCAAATTTTAGTACTTGGAATAATCAGGAAACAGCATAAAGAATGACAAAGACGATTTATTTCTATGATATTTAAACTGAAAAAGCAGCCTGCCAATCTCAAATTACAAAGTGCTAGAAAATCATCTCTCCTTAACTATGAAACTGATGCCATTCTTCATCTCTTTGATGATATTTAATCAAACCTGTCTTTTAAAGTGAACACCTAGAGCCAAAACCTGGTATACCTCATCTCTCCTTATGCAGAGCCAACATTCAGAACACTTTTTCTAGACACGTTTCTTTGAATCAAAGCCTTTTTATTTCTACACCAAGATTTCTTAACCATCTTTCTAACCACCATAGCTACATTTCTTTTCCTGTGAAATTCCCTTTGTAATGAAATGCAGCATCATAAATATGTAATATTTGACCTCTTACTATTTGTTCTTTAAAAGAATGACTATTTACAATTATAGCAGAGGCTTAATAAAATAAATTGAAGAAATCTTATCCAAAAATCTTTTGAACTCTTGCAGCTTGAGCAACCTTAAACATCGAGGTCATGTTTAATATACCTAATATAATCAAACAAGGGAAAAATGTCATGCCCTTCTGAATGCCGAGAGAACATTATCTCTCTAAAGCAGGAGACCTTTTCACTGCTTCAGAACAGTAATTTTCTTTGATTTTAGTAATGGGAAGTTCTTTCTGGTGATTGGGCTTTGAGTAATTTAAATGCTGACACGTTTTCCAGCAAATCCCCTCATCTTTAACCCAACTCAGCTCTGGAAAAACCCAGCATCTGGGTGAACACCTCTGAGAAATTACAGCCCTCAGCCCCAGATCCTGATGCTGCACAGGCATCCGCACAGCCATATTCCAGAGCACATGTGCCACAACCACTGTTAGAATCATAATTGGAGTTGCTGATTCTAGCTGCCAAGTCTGAAGTGAGGGAAAGCAAGACACTGAATTACAGGGAACCCAGGCTTGAATTTTCAAGCTTGCTTATTCACTTCAAGATCTCGCTTCCTGTGGGTCAGACATACCTTTATCACTTCATTAGTGGTGACACAAGACACCAATGGTTATCTTGTGTGTTATGTTCAGTTATATGTAAATACAGAACCCTCTCTTTTGGAGTGGCTGTCACCTATTACTATAGCATTGATGCCACACACTCATTTTCAGTGCTCAAAAAAATGAGTGGGGCCACATTTGATAACATGTAAGCCATTTTACATTAGGAAGTTCTTCACCGTGGAGGTGAAATGAAGGCATTGGCACAGGGTGCCCAGAGAAGCTGTGACTGCCCCATCTCTGGCAGTGTTCAAGGATGGGTTGGACGGGGGTTGGAGCAACCTGCTCGAGTGGAAGGTGTCCCTGCCAGTGACAGGGCTGGAACTGGATGAGCATTAAAGTCCCTTCCAATACAAACCATTCCATGGTTCTATGATTCTGTCTGTGGCAGAAGAAACATCCTTTCAGGTATCAACAACAGGCACACACAGTGCTCAAATTCTGCAGCACCTACATGAAGCAAACCCTACAAGAACGTCTCCCAAGTTAGAAATGCAAATGATGGGGGCTTATACCACAACATCATACAGAAATATTGGTTTGATAACCTGTACTGAGCCAAGCAACGGGGTATGCCATGAAGCCTACATGTGAATGCATCCATACAGGCTTTGTTCACAGGGATAGTAGCTGAGGATTTCTGGAAAAGGCAAAATAAGGAAATACCTTGCACAGTATCAGGTATTTCAAGAACGCTATACATCTTCTACCTGAACAAAATGTCACCGTAAGTTACAACGATACTCTTTTTTGCTCTCTGTGCCTTTTAAATTTTAGACAGTGGTCAAGATACTCAACTATCCACAGCTTACCTCCACATGTAAAAATCTTTTAAGCGGGCATAAGGCAACAACTTCGTCTATTTTGGTAGGATTTTCTAAACATTTTTGTTCAATTTGAATATGTATTTCTCCACCTGAGAAGAGAAGTGGTAATGATTTATACAGCCAGAACAAAATCGGCACCTGAGAGGAGAGCTGTCATTGGACAGCTCTCCTCCCCCACGGCATCCCCAAGATCCAGAACTAACCTTTCCTGGACTTCATTAGTTCTAGAATTTGTCTTCAGATATTGACAACCTAGACAGGTTAAACTCAATTTCATAATTAATTACAATAATCTAGTATAGAAGCAAAATGCCGCTGTGACTCAATCTAAGTCATTTCAAAAGCTCTCTCAAAAATTAGGTAACTTGAAAGATAATGCAAGAAGAAAATCAATAGAAAGATCTTATTCAGATTTCTCTTCAGCACTTTTCTAACTTCTTACAGTACGTCAAAACAGGATTGCATGTTATAAATTTATTGTTTATCCTTATTCTTAAGTGAAAGCAATTATCAAATATCATTGGATTTCTTTTATCACTGCATACTTAAAATGGAACTATGAAAAACTCTTCACAGGTTTTTTTTTTTTTCCAAGGTTAAATAACCACATACAAAAAGCAGCAAAGATGGATCATAGATTTCACACACACAGATATAAAAGGTTTATATATATGTAAAGAAATACACACTGTACAGACTAAACACCAAACTGCTGGAATTCTCACTGCAGACAGAAGTCCCTAGCGCTAAGTGGTTCCCAGTACAGGGCAGGGACACCTTCCACTGGAGCAGGTTGCTCCAAGCCCCATCCAACCTGGCCTTGAACACTGCCAGGGATGGGG
>JANRGW010043953.1:27044-44889 GCA_024733675.1 Psilopsiagon aymara | reverse complement strand
CCGATCTGGCATCGGCGCCCGAGCATCCTCCAGCGGCGGGGCTCGCGGCTGCGCTGCCCCCGCGGCGGGCGGGGCGGGACTGGGACAGGAGCCGGGGCTGGCGGCGAGGCTCTGCAGCCCCCCCGGCAGCCCCCGCCCGGAGGTCTCCGCTCGCCTCCCCTCCGCCGCTGCCCTCCTCGCCTCGGCCCCTTCGTAGGGAGGAGCCCCCCCGCTTGCCGGGGGGCCAGGGCAGCGTGCTCGGGCACAGAGAAGCAGACGTACGCGCACCCTTTAGCCTGAGCCTGCCCGTCACATCTTTGCTCAAAATGGAGATAAGGAGATGAATGTGAGGGGGGTGATGGGTGTTCAGCCTTTCCCGCTCCTCGGGATTTTCTCCGTTATTGCCTTTTCCCCCCGGGGCAGGGATTTTCCGGACTGGCTTCTCCGCTTCTCCGGCGGGACGGAGCAGAGCAAAGCCTCTTGTCCTGCTGTGGCCGGGGCTGTCCCCACCGCCGGCTGGCAGCGAGGGAAGCGAGGGGTTGGGCCGATCTGAGCTGAGCCGAGCCGCATTGCCCGGGGTGCCCGCGGCCTCCTCCCCGCCGACAGCGGGACCCTCACCGGAGCCCCGGCAGCAGAGGCGCAGCTCAGGCGCACCTAGGCGAGGCACAGCCGCCTGTCTGACAGAAGGGTATCGCGTTTCCTTTCTCCGGCAAGGGTTTCTGTTTTGGAGGGAAGGAGAGCACTAGAGGTGGGGAAGGGAGGCTGATCAACGGGAAACCGGAGACTTCACTGGACCCTTTCTTGCTTCACTTCTTATCTCGGTGGCTATCACTGGGATGAGAGAGCAAGCTGGATAAAACGGTGTTGATCGCATCAGGAACCACAGTGGTGTGAGGAGCAGCGCTCTATTTGTAACTGTTTTCCTCAATCTCTTCCCCCGCTGCCCCTCTCAGAGCTGTTAAATATCTGTACCATAAAATGTGAGGGATTTAAAGGTCTGTGGGAGGCTCCCTTTGAAAAGGACTCTGGGGAAAGTCTTTCTAATCCAGGATACTTGAGACGGATGGGGTGGGATTGCCAGAGAGGCATAAAATAATTCTGCAGACAAGCCGAGGGACTACGCTGACATGAAGAAAGCAATTGCCTCGGTGTTATTTTGGAGTTTGAGACTTCTCCTGTGTGGAGATTTCTGAACAAGCGAGGCAAGTGGTGTAAATAAACAAGGTTGTGGAGAAAGGATGGGACACATGTGAGCCAACCTGCAGCCAGCCAGCCAGCTCACTCAAGCAGCATTAGCACCAGTGGGCAGAGAAAGAATGTCAAAAAATAAACGCTGCGCGAGAAACATAAGGAAAACATTAAACAAATGGGGAATGCACTCCCTCTCCTTGCCCTGATGAAGCATGGCTGAGAAACTGTGTGCACTCCCTCTCCAGCCTCTTCTCTTCCAGGTGTCCGTGCTATGGCAGGATACATGGGGCAGATGTATTGGGAGACAGACCTGGGCACCATGGGGGTCCACCCAAGATCCCTGCAAATCAGACTCATGGAGTGTGCACCAACTGAGGGCCAATGCATGGTGGGGGCACAGGTCCCTTACTTGCTGTGAAAGAGGGGCAGAGGCATGGACCAAAGAGAAAACAAAAGCAGTTCTTTGACTTGAGATGGGATCTGAAAAGAGGCAGGGTGAGAGGACACAAGAGAGACAGATTAACCCCTCAAACCAGCTCAGTTAGGAGGGGGAAAAAAACACCCAACAAAAACTAAAACTCACAAATAGTTACTGTCATTCTGCAATAAAAAGAGATTTATATTGCCGAAATGTGTGGAAGGAGCTTGTTCCAGAGCAAAACTCTGGCATGCAATTCTCTGTTTATGTCGCTCATCCTGATGAGATATCGGTGGCAAAGTTCAGGCTGACATCAGCCCTTGGGAGGCAGAGCCAGTGGCCTGGGCTGGCTGCACAGGGCCATGCAGCTGTGCTGGGGCCTGTGGCCGGAGGGCTGCCGACACTGCTGGGATCATCAGGCATATGAAGAAGCCTCTTCTCGCCAGGCCCTGGGATGCCGGGAGACAGCAGCAGTGCATGCGGTGGAAGGAGCTGGATGTAGTATTTCCCTGCAGCTAAAAATGGATGAATCAGAAACAGCTCCAGGGGTGGTTTTGTGCACCTCTCTGAGCTGGAGTTTATTAAAGAGGGTGGAGAGGCGGAGAATGGCTGATGGTCTGTGTTGTTGCCAGAGAGTCAAAGATGTGTGAGCCCTCTGTTTTACTGAACTGCATCAAAACTAGCAGCAGGAGACTGTAAAATCAGCTAGGTATTGTTGTGTTGTTGTTGGCTTTTTTAAAAATAATCTTTAATCCAAGAAGTATAGTGTGTGGTGGTTTCACTACTGCAGTTCCTGCCCAGAGGTTTCTCTGTACAAATTTCCATAGCTAGAAAATGTTAAATCCAGTTTTCCGAACAGCTAATAAATTGGGGGGAAAAGAAAGTGGCCTGAAGATGCTTAGATTATACTCAAAAATAAGACAATATAAAATTAATAGCTGATCTTGTGCTTGCCTAAAATGACACTCTGGTCATAAAAGCTAGCCATGTGAACAGGACAGCTGAATGCTAACCTTTTGTCATTCTTCTCTAGACTGGAAATAGTTTGTATAAGTGAACAAAAGGGTCACTAATTTGTCTTTTCAACTTCGGAAACACAGTAACGAAATAAAGGCCTTGGATTACTTCTGATACTTCTGATACATAACTTAAAAATGAAGCATACTATATCCAATACGATATCCTTATTTTTCATTGTCTGCTGAGGCTGTAGATGGCATATGTCAGACTTCACCACCATGGAAGTATCTGCAGTAGCATCCCCACAGACCTGTGTCAGTCATCTCCGCTGAAGGGAGAAGGGTTAGAGGAACGGAGCAGGCACCCGAGTAAAAGTTGCACAATATGTGACACATCCACTATTTGTTAAAGACCAGCAATATTCTTGGCACTGCACAGGACCCCATTCATGACAGTCTTTGCCCCATATTTTTCTTTCCCTGTACAAACTAAGAGGCAAGCACAGAGTGGGCAAGGCATGCAGAGGGGCACAAATGTGTAAGAAATTACTCAAAACACACAGGGATATATATATATCTGTAAGTATGTGTGTGTGTCTGTATTACTACTTTTTTCTCTGTTTCCCAATCTGACAGTTGCTGCATTTCTCTGTGTTTCATAACAAACACCATTTGTTCTTTAGCCATTTTCAATTTAGGAGGTTGATATTCTATAACATCATGAGCATTCTCAAAGGTTAATATCACAAACAGGGGCTGTAATTGCATAGTCTAAATAAACCAAAAGGGGTGATGAGAAATGCTTTACTCACAGTAAGTTGAACCTAAGAGAACATGGGTACTGTTTAAAAAATAAACTCATTTCTAAAGATCCAGTCCCAATACCTTTAATAATCTCTATGCTTCAGATATTTAGAAGATATAATGGCAGAACATTAACAAAATATGCAGCAGAGAACAATCCCCTACTGGCAACAAATAGAATAGATGACCTAATTGGTTTTTTCCCATCTCCAACTTGTGCAATTCCGTCACTGTAATAAAATCCCACTGTAATCAAAGTCTGCAGGATCAGGCCCTGAATTAGCATGTTGTTCTGGACTATTCCTCAGCCTGGGCTAGGTCCAAAGCCTGCTGCTGTCAGCTTGACCCTTCATCAGTCCAAGAGAGTTTTGTATCTGGTCTTCTAGATCACGCTGGAAGAAAGCTGAATTATTGTTTTACTGTACATAGGAAAAAAAGCATATTTGTGGGAAAAACACATGGGCAAATTCTGCAGCACAAACCTTCCAGATGCAGCTCAGTTAAAGGAGTCCAACAGGAAGGCCTCAAAAGGAGAACTTTTTTGGCACATAGGAGGTTTTAGCACTTACTACAAGGATGATCAAACCATGCTAAATCATTGTTTCCCTGTATTCATCTACCAGTTGGTCATCTCTTGTACTTGCATACACATTGTAAAATCTTTGGGATGCAGACCAGCTTTTTTTTTGTTTCTTTGTTTGCAGAATCTGTGCCTAGAGCAACTGCACTGGAAAAAAAATCTCAGCATTGCCATGGCAGTATCTGTGTCTTTTGGGTGTAAATACTTAACATAGAACAGAAGTTATTAAAATAAATGTTTTTGTAATGTATGGTAAGTTTGAAAAAAAAATGCTTTTGCTCTAAACTAACTTTTACCACCCAGGAGGCAATACCAGAATAACTGCACTGGTTTAAATTCGCACATCAGTTTGCCAAAGCATACATCTCCTGTGGTGACGGCCTGTAAGGTGGAAATGTAACCCGGTAAAGCTGGAAGACGTGAGTAACCAACAGCAAAGTTTTCGCAGGACACTGACACATTCATTTGTGTAGGCATTGGCTTCTCTATGATTTGAATATTTGGGAGGGCAGTTCACAACACTAAGCTAGGAGCTGTTTTCTCACTTTGGCAGGGTTCCCAATGAATTTCTTTGGTGTCAGCCTAAGTAGATCCCACACTTGCTCCAGCAACTTGCTCCTTCCCATTTCCTTATCCAAGCACTAGCAGTCATACACTGGAGTAGGGAAATATCAAGCTTAAAAATTAAATCCTGAAATCTAAAAAAAAATTAAAAAAAAAAGTTTATTTTGCAGAAGATTCATTTCCCTGATCTGGTGCACCATGAGGAAGCATGAATTAAAAGCTTGACATGTTAAACAGTGAGAGCAGGGAGAGACTCAAAAGGGTCAGTGAAGTAGTCTTACTACTGAAAGTAAAATCACAGAGGTAGGGTCCTTTGGAAAGGCAAGGAGTACAGAAGAAGCCTGCACCTTAGTGTGTGTGTGCTCACACCCCCGCACAAGTGATGGGCATACTGTGCATATAGAGGAACAGGAGGGCATGAAGAAGGGTGGTGGTGCACATTGTGGATGGAGTCCATGTTCAGTTCCAGCTGTCCTCAACAGCCCTGTGCTATTGCTAGGAAATCCTAAAGCAGTTCAGCTCTGGTGACCTGAAGGCGTAAGAGCTAGTAGCTGTAGAAGTGGGATTGGGCATCCGCTGTCACCATCACCACATGAGACACAGGGTGTGCAAGCATGGGGTACCCTGCCCTGTGCTAGCAGAGAAGGGCAACAGGAACCTGACTAAGAAACACATAAGGTGTCTTGGGTTCCATGGTAATAAATATAGTGAAACAGCAGCACTGCTCCTCCTAAACAAGCACACCAGGGGTGGCACAGGAGGAAAAGTTGTACAACTGGCCTTTCTTTGTGGCAGTTAGAATTTTAACAGGTGAAGACAACTATTATGCTACTTGAAATAGTGCAAGAGATGGTCCTTCACTAAACATTGGTAAATGTGTCATAGTTATTCTATGAGACACTTCAGTAACATACGATTGTATTAGGTAGATAATGCCCAAAGAAGTCCTTGCACTTGTCTGAAGAAACATGCTTCCCTTAGCCAGAGCTTTACCAATTTTTTGTACCTTCCAGCACATTTCTGATGACTGGAAAGAACCACACTGTTTTAGTTCTTTTCATATGAGGCAGATGGCTGGTAGTGGAATGGCAATGACTTAGTGATGTGAAGCTTCTGCTAAGACAGTATCAACATCTACAAGGAACAAGTTAGAAAACAGGCATCAGATAGCTTCAACTTGAAAGCCAAGATCTAATGAAATAAGGAGGTGTCTGCAACTTTGCAGTAGCAAAATTTACCTTGTAGGCGTGTGAACTTTGCAAGTGACATCCAGCATTCAACAGTTAAATGCCTTAAGTCCTGAAACTGTGGGAATAGGTGTACACCTCCAAACTCTCATCCTAACAGGATCTGACAATGAGGAAGCGCCCAGCATAGCTGTTTTTTGCACACCATCCGTGCCTGGTCCAGCCAGTCTTCTCTATCAGGGAAGAAATTCAAATCCTTGCTTTCAATGAGTAGAGTCACTTTCTCTCTTTTTTTTTTTTTGCTCCCAGTTATGGTTTTTTTCAGCTGGGGTTACTCCATGGGCTGCTTGCTGCATCTGTACCACCACACAGCAAAGGAGACCAGATTCTTGGTGTCAGACCATAAAAAGGAACTGCTTTTTTAAGGCACATGAAGGGAAGTCTTAATTTCTGTCTGGGTTTTTTTGGTTGGGTTTTGTTTAGGTTTTGTTTGTTTGGTTGGGTGGATGGGTTTTTTTGCTTTTTGTTTTTGTTTTGTTTGTTTGTTTTTGTTTTTTTTGGCTTTTTTTTTTTTTTTTTCCCCCCCTTAAAGATTGCTTGCACATTTCACATTAAACAGAAATTTATGAGCGGAAACTGGTACATCCTGGATCAATATATCATAACCACTAAGCACAGGCATTATCATTACAATTTCGTTTTTTCTACCTGTGTTTTATAAAGAAACTATTGCACTTTTCTTGTTGAGAGGGACCTGGCCCTGCTGGTGGCTGTGTCTAGCTCCTCAGTAAATTTAGCTCTGCTATGTTGAGCTTTGGCCCACAGGCTGCTCACACAGGAGTCTTGCCTGGGCTGGCTCTGGGTCTCTGCAGGGGCTGAACTCCAAGGAGCATTCACCCCACAAAAGGAAGGACATTGTGAATTTAATTAGGTGCTTCCAGGCTAAGCTGCTGCTGAAGATGATCACAGCTGTCTGCACAGCCATCAAAGATCTTGTTTGGATCAAACTTCTCATACCAACCTGCCTTAATGTACTTTCAGAGTTACATACAGTAATAACACCCAGGATACTGCAGGGAAGAGTTTGACAGTTTCTTATATGATACTGTCTCACCAGCCTCTCATCTAAAAGGGAATTAAAATCTCTAACTGCTTATCTGTTACTTACTTACCTCTAATAGTTAACTGTTTGAGAGGGTTTTAGTTCCCACGCACTCATAAAAAGTCATCCTGAAGAGCATTTTGTAGCAAGACTTAATGATCATTTTTATGAAATTTTATCTTCTTTATCTTCATTTATAACTGCGGAGTTGAGCGTGTTTTATCTGCCATGGTAGCTTCTACGATTGTTACTGTCAGGATATTTAAAGGAAGCCAGGCTGTTTAAGCATGGGGTATGGCTGTAAAGAGCGCATGTATACGTATTTCAGGAACTAGAAAGCTAATTTTGTAATATGGAGTCAAGCAGGGCATATGGTAGATAACAGTCCCCTTTCACATTCTAACACAGGATTGAGATTTCTTAACAAAGGCAATAGAGTTGCAAAACAGCATGACTTTGTTGCAGTTAGTAATTAATGAGGTGCTAAAAGTGCCTAAACAGAGGATCCCAGACAGAGAATGCATGACTCAAGAGGATAAGAAGCCTCCATCATTTCAAACAACAGTGTCATTTAAATAAACAAGCAGCAAGTCGCTGGGTGTGTGAGGTGGGAAGGGTGCAGCTGCGGCAGCATTCACGTTACCCAGTGCTTTTCTGCCTGTGAGAAACCAGTTGTGCTTTTCCAAATGCATCAAGACCTCTAAGGTGTGAAACATTTGTTTAATCCATTATTGGCGGGGGAGGGGGGAGGGGGGATATATGTATCACGCACTCATCTTTTCTGATGCTTTTCTGGTGGCATGTCACTCAATTCGAGTTATAATCAAACAGCAGGGATTGCCCTGAAGGCTGTTACCAGCTACGTGCTGTGCAGGACGGAGTCTACCTGGCAAGTCTTTTTTTTATCCTCATAAAAGACATAATTTCTGCGTTCTCAAATAGATATAAATAATTTGGGGTTTACTCTTTATTTTTTTTTTTTTTTTTTCCATTTTTGCCCTTTAACAAACATGGGAGATCTTGTCTCATTCTGCACAGTACTCTGGATAATTTTTTTTTTTTTAAGCAAAACGAATTCCAGTGCAAGTGTTATATGAAAATAGCAAAGGTTTATAAAGTGTTTATCCTGTAGTATTTACTTTCTTTCCAACTAAACATTTATAAATAGATTGAGAGAAATGTGGCAAAGCACCAAGGCCATCCACTAAAATATTTCATAAGAAACTATGATGTGGAAGGGGAATAAAAGATAATTTTTGGAAGTGATGTTTGTTAGTGAATTCTTTGTATGTGTGTGTGTGTGTAGGGGGATATGATGTCATATGTCATGTTGACCCTTTAGAGCCTATGGCACAGTGATCCAAATTTATTCTTGGAGGGACTGCAGCGCAGTACATGTGTTGTAGTCAGATTTAATTTATCTACACATTTCTGTAGCTAAGAAGATACTAGGGTTTGGTTTTTTTTTTCAACTTTTGTGGCTTTAGAAAACTAATAAGTGATAATTCATTACATCATGGGAAGTGATGGAGCTAGGTATGAAGAAATCCAATTTCCCTCTTTTCAGATCCAGGCACCTACAGTATATTTGCACATTTTCTTTCTTTTTTTTTTTTTTTTTTTATTCAGAAATCTTTCCATCTTATGCCCTGCAAAGACAGAAGAAAAATTGTTCGTGTCCTTTACTCCCTCTTCATTATTACATATGAAACATATGGAATGTATCTGATGTTTTTTTTTGGTTTCATTACGAACATAGATACAAATGCTTTCTAAGACTGTGTCTTGTTTCCAGTGGACTCTTTCTTGAAATTTAGGTTGTGTTTTTGATGCTACCTTTCCTTCTGTTCAATATCTCCCTTGTAATGCTCTGTGACTCCCTCTGATTGAGCAGTAGTGAGAGCATTGATGGATACAGGGCACGGCTGAACATTGGTGTTTTCTCTGTTGTGCACGAGACTGTGGGAGTTTAACTAAAAGGGTTGTGAAGACCTTGGTAGCTACATTGACACTCTGCTCATTTTGAAATAGGAAACTGATCTTCCTTTTAGAAAAAATAG
The DNA here is from genome assembly GCA_024733675.1 of Psilopsiagon aymara. Classification (NCBI taxonomy): domain Eukaryota; kingdom Metazoa; phylum Chordata; class Aves; order Psittaciformes; family Psittacidae; genus Psilopsiagon; species Psilopsiagon aymara. The sequence continues at coordinate 36,045 of JANRGW010043953.1, read as the reverse complement.
GTATTTGGTACCTGCAGATGTTGCAACACTGTGTTGAGCTTGTTTGAATCCCAAGGGTCAAAGTGAATGAAGGTCCTGTACTACAATAGGTCCCTACTGCTGTGGTTCCACTCTGTCTTGACTCATTGGTACAGACCAAATGAAAGCCCTCCTACAGCCTTCAGCTGATGAAGACGGGCAATATTTGGCCCTCTTTCTGGAAAATGCAGGCTTGCATTAGTATGGCTCTTTGCTTATTAAAAATTATGTTTCTTTGTCTTCTGGTCTCAGTGAGGCACTGAGACACTCTGGTCTGAACCCTGCAGGGGCCTGGCTCTGACACCAGGCAGAGTGCTCTGCTGAGGAGATGCTGCTGGGCATAGAGGGGTTCTTGCATTTGGAGAGAAGTACATTTTGGTGGGACTGTGGTGAGAGAGTTTCTGCAACAAAAAAAAAGAGAGGAATCTCCTGTATCAAGCTTTCCCTTAAAAATACTCTAGAGGGAGTCAAATCTAAAAGTTTATTTATCTTTAAAGTATTTCAACTGCACTTCTTTTTGAAAGCTCTGTTTCCTGTTTACTTATTTTTGGCCTGTTTACTAATAAGGCATTTTTGTTTGAATGTGTTCGTTCATTTTAAGATCAGATACATGCTAATAGTACTTAAGAGGCATTACTTGGAGTGATGTGCTATTCTCACAGCAATAAGTAGTCATTGAAACCAGCAAATATCAGTTTTTAGCTTTGAAGAAAAGAGAGCTCTAAGAAACAAAAGCAGAAAAGAAAGTGAAAGAGTTTTTCATCCCACAGAAATGGAGGCATTGCTTGTATGGAAGATCGTTTTCTCAGTGTTTAGTATGACTTCAGCATCTGGTGACATACTAAGCCTATTACATGATAACTTCATGCTAGAAATTTGACTCTGAATCTTCAATTACACATTAGTATCTTGAATGAAGGTTGTGGACATATTCTATTTTAAAAATGTGAGTCCACTTTTCGCATTGATTTGTGATTTGAATGCACAACCATCTTCTCTTTGCAGTAGTCACTGGACTGTTTTTAAGAATCAAACCTGTATCAAGGTGGGAAGTAGGGAGGGCTGTGGCACTTCAATTATAGTGGGTGACAGTCTCTCCTAGAGCAGAGCTATCTCTCTTTAACCTCACTTTACTACATATTCAGTGTTAACAGCAGGCTGGAAATTTTCTGCTTTTATTTAGCTTCCACTGTTACAACTGCTTAATGTCTCCTGGCTTTCTGACAACCACAGAAAACGAGCTTTTGTCAGAAAACTATGAATTTAATTTCTTCCGTTCTAGCAGAGAGCAAGCAGCGCTCATGACGTTCCCTTCCACTGATTCCTCCACAATCACCGAAGGAATTGTGCCCATTGCCTCATAGAAAAGACTATCTGGCATCTGGAAACCCCAAAACCCCACAAATTCTCTGAGAACTAAACACCTAGCAGAGACATTGAGTGGGATATTGAGCTAGCAATTGAATTTCAACCTTGTTTCACTCATAAATGGACAAAACCTGGTGCAATTCTGCATGCAAAGCCTGTTTGTGCTCAGCCTTGTGCTGTGAAAGGATACTTATTTCTTCATGGGGGAAATGGTAAGGATGTGGCGGTTGCAACTAGATGATCTTACAGTCCTTTCCAACACTAACTATTCTATGATTGTATGATTCTATGACCATGTATTTGCATATGAACTGATCATCTAGACTGATTTTGTAGTTGGTGGAAAGACACTGATTTCTTTGTCTTGTGATAGATGTCTAAAAGAACTGAGTTGAATTGTGTCCTAAAATACATAGATTTCCAAAGTCAGATGATTTAACTTCCCTTCTGCACTGTTATGTATAGACAAAATTGCCCAAACACATAGAGGGAAGGTCAGGCAACTGGTAGAATACAAGAAATTAAATCCTACTTCATTGACATTTCTGATTTCAAAAATCATTCTTGTTGGCTTTGTTTCACACAGGCCTGAGGCATTTTGAAGAAACTCCTGGAAAGCACTGCGCTCTTCCACTCTTATGCCTGTGTCTCCTTGGGTGACCAGGGTGCTTGTCTGTGCTGTAGGAATAATGTGCTCATGACCCTCTTTGCCATTATATTTGCTATGGACCCTTCAGCAAGAACTTGAATGGGAGACCTTACCTAACAGTGTTTGTCATGTGGACACAGGCTTTTCTACCCCATCACCTGTAGCTTACCAATGTTCTTCCCAGCTTTTGGGCTCCAGGGAATCATGCAGCTCAGGTTGTTCTTCCTGCCTGTCTGATCGGGACTAGGGATGGATGACCAGGTCTTTGCAATTCAGCTGAGAATACTTGTCACTGCAGGGTGGAGGATCTCCCTTCCTCTGTGACAGCCTCCCTGCTGGAAAAGTCCAAGTTGATTTGGGAAAAAGGCAGTAGCGAATCAGAGATCACTCATTATGGCATGGGAGAGCCACCTTGATATTCTTGTTTGGAACCAAGAGGGACAGTGACTTGATTTCAAGCTCTCCATATACTCAGAAGGTACTCTACCCTACCCAGATGAACCCAATGCAATGCAATCCAATAGTCTCTGTCTGGTCCTGGCTGGAAATACTCCAAACTTCCCTGATAATATCAACAAAAACCCCCACAACCCCCATGAGAAACTTTAGCTTCAATACTAAAGCTGCTAGATTGAAAAATCTAGTTAAATTCCTCAGCAATATTTTTCCTTTAGCTCTTTCTAACCATAACATTGAGCCTCCCTGAGGAGCAACACAGGCCATAGGACCAGTGGATGAACTGTGGCTGTGTTTTTCAAAGAAATCAGCTGGATGAATAGGAAGCCGGGGTTAATATGAAACATTGCCCTACATCTCACACTGGATCAAAGAACATATTTTCTTTCCCTGTCTCTCTCTTTCTTTCTCTCTTTCCTTATTTTTCTTTTCATTACTGAGTGAGACAGATCAGATTTTCCAAAGTTCATGAAGAGGAAGTGCATCTCCTGGTGTCGTTTTTTATGCACAGAGATTGACTACCTTCCGCCGCTTTCATAAACCAGCATCACTAGAACATTATAAAAGGAAATTTTATTTAAGTTAGATGGTTGACTGCTTCCTTTGCCTCATTATGCTTCTGTAACTAAGTAGAATATTTTACACTTTTCATCTTCAAAGTGCTTTATAAGCATTTACTAATTAGTCTTTATAGTAACCTTGAAAAATGTTATTACTATATTTATGTCCATGAAGAAAGCAGAGATGAGAGCACCTGATGAAAATTGTATTTTCCTTACAAGTTTCCCACCAATGGAACTTATATTGTGGTACTGATGATGGGACCTGCTCTGGACAAGCCAGGAGTAGCCACCACCATGTATCGCAAACACTGCAGCCTGCTATTAGATGATACTATTTTTGAATTAACAGTGATTGGTCACAACAGCATTAGAGTTTTTCCTACCTATTGCTGGAACTGCAGAAGTGGGAATGTTCTTTGGCCCAAAATCAGTACAGACACAGGAAAACAGACTTGCCCACAACCAAGCCTATTAGCTATTGCAACATAATTCTTGTGTAAATACTCCCATTAAATTCAGCCGGAATTATGAACTCTTAACTCAGGATGCTCTGTAAGTCATGGCTAGGTTGTGGAGAGGTGAAAATAGCAGTGCCAGTAATTCAGTTTAAATGGCTTTTCCTGTTTGTTTTTATTTTTTTTTCCTTTTTCTTTTTCTCCCAAAGCAATTGTTGATCTTGAAAGCAGATGTCTCCAAGCCTGTCTTCTTCTTCCTGAAAGAGTGTGTTGCAAACACTCTTACATGGCAATGGGGCTTGCCTCCCAAAGGGTCTTGGATTGTGAAAAAGGCAGAGGGCATGTGACAGAAGTAAGGGATGTTGGGTAGCTCCTGAAGGGCAGTAAGCAGCATTAGCCACACGAAATGCTAGTTAACAATGGAAGTGCAGTGCTTTTCTCAGAAGTACCGTGGCCCAGATTTATATTCTCCAGAGATCCAGCATGCAGAGTCTTCCAAATTGTCTGCCTCAGGACAAGAATGTCCACATATATGTAAACCCATTTAGGGGTAGCTGATTAACTTTGAATCAGTCTTTATGTGTATTATTTTGCAATAGTCATTAGTCCCCAACATTTTGGCTTCACCTAATTCAGTTAGAGGTGAAGACAAACACATCCAAGCCCCTATATAAATATTCTTATTTAATTTCTTAAAGATACCTAATTTAATTCACTTAACATTTCCTCTTTTCAAATAAAAAGGCATTTTCAAAGAGGCAGAACTTCCTCACCATTCAGGATTTACACCACTATTAAAATCATAAAGAATGTTGCACTGGGGCATATTATATTGCATCTGCCTTCCTGGGGATTCTTCTTCCCTGCCTCTGCAGTGCCTTTTCCAAATTATTGCCAAAGACAAACACTGCAATATTTGCAAATTCAGGGTGGCTTTGCCCCTGCTGTACCAGAAGTCCCTGGTTCAGCTAAACCACTTCCACTCACCGCCCCAACAAGAGCCTGTTTCATGCCCAGACTTACAGGAAAGGTCTCATTTTTTTTGTCCTTGCTTTTCTGACTCATCACAGAAAACACTGAGGAGCTCTCTTTCTGTCCTTTGCAAAATCTCATATAAACAACACGTCCCCTGGCAGTCAGTGCCTGTGTGAAAAGGAGAAATACAAGAGTACGAAGCTAAACTAAACTCAGCTTTTTTTTAAGTTGAAGGGAGAAGGGAAAACATCCTGAAGAAGCAGAAAGAAAAAAAGAAAAGCATATGCCATCTGAGCTCTTTTGCAAATGCCATTCTTACTTGTGGCATTGACTTTGGCAGAACTGAGTCCTGAATAAGAGTTATGTGGGTATTATATAAGATTCTGCAATCTCACTTGGTGCTGGTGAGCATTAACATCTGCACAGTTGTTTCTTAGTGGTGTGCAGTTTATGCGGACAGCAGGGTAACTGTGCCATGGTCAAAGAAAAATACGATCGAATGCTATGCTTAAGGTTTGCAGATCAGTGGTCATTTCATGAGACTAGAGGTGTCCCAGCAATGGCTGAGACCCAGAAGCAAAGAAACTGCTTTGGTTGATGATGAACCCCAAGTCAGGAAGCCTTTATAGGTCCAGGGCTGGTGCTGTGAGGAGCCTGCTCAGGGGGCCTCTGGCTCATTCAGGTGATGTGATGTCTCAGGCACAAGGTCACAAAAAGGCAGATGCTCAGCTGAAGCCTGGCCATGTGCTCTCGTCTGCTCCCAGGTGCCTATGCACTCATTGAGCCGGTGAGTGGGGAAGTGTCTTCTGTTGGGGATGTCTGGCACTGCCCCAAGCACCTGAGCTGATTCTGTGCCCTACATATTCCCACTCATGTCTGCCTTCCTGTATTATCTGAGCTTCACCTGGGGACCCTGCCCTACTCAGCCTCCATTTTCTTCCTCAGTGTGTTAGCTGGACCTGTTAGAACAACTGATCTTAATTCTTTGTTTTCTCCTGCAAAAAAATGCTGCACAAAAGGCCTTGGTAGAGATTGATCTGACTATTTAAAGAGGTGCCTACCTGAAGACTAAGAATAAAAATGCCACCCTAAAATGAAAACCCCAGAAAAGACTGAAGAAGCAGCAGAATTATGTCCACTTAACAATGCTCCAGACTGTCTAGGTGGCAGCCTGCTGGGGCAAGCACCCTGGGTTAATAGAGTAACCTCTCACCCCTGGAAACTAGTTTAAATCTCACCTTAGGGTAATAAAGGATAGCATTTAATGGTGTCAAATTAGTCCCTAGTGGACTTTTCTCCACATCACAAATTCTCCGCAGATTTCACACAATTCGTCATGATTGGCAGAATCTGATGAGGAGAATCGTAGGATGGGAATAGCTCAGGTTTTGTAGGCTGGAAGTTAGGGGTTGTTTGCAAATGTCTTCAGAGATATTAGGCTTTTGCTGTCAGAACAAAGCCCTAGATTCATCTCTGCTCTTCAAAGCAAGGGAAACTAATAGAGGAACTGTCATCTCATGACAGAATTAAATCATTATTCACCTTTACAGCTGAAGAGGTTTGTCAGGGACAGAACTGACCTATCCCAGATTGGCATCACTGTCTCATTCAGTGAAATTATTGGGGTTTACGTCAGTCTAAATGAGATAAAATATTACCACAAGTTAGAGTTTAAAATAGTTAAGTATTTTAAAAGGCAGTGGTCTTGGGATAAATAAAAATGCAGATTATGATGAAATTTGGCCATTTCAAGTGGACAGTGGTGTGTGAAATACCAGTTTGGAGACTCCTGTGCCTGGGTCTGTAGGAACACATCTCCTTCTGCACAGGCACATATCTGAATCCCACACTTGCTCTGTGCACAGAGAATTTGAGGATAAGTAACTCAGAAAGCATAACCTATGCATTAGAATTTTGAACAAATGATTTATAAAGAAAGAAAAAGACCCTTTTAGAAGGCTTTAAAGAAGAATTATGAGGATAGGGGAACAAACTAGAAAAAAAATCCCAATGTAAAGGCAGCAGGAATGTGGGGTCTGGATGTGTTCTCAGAGCTGATAGAAACCTCACCTTGGTTCTGATACCTGAACAAAAACACCGCTGATGGAGCTGGGAGCCTGCTAAGAAATGAAATGGTGAATTTAGCCCAAAATCACTTCATTCAGTAGTGTAATTTGAGAAATAAATTCCTTATCTCTAGATGCTGTGAGAAAGAGAGCATGTGGCCCACGTGAGTGTGGGTTGTAACACTACCTACTGACACAATCTTGTGTTACTGTATGCTGACTTTAAAAGCATCACAGCACCTTTTTGTGTTATTACTGGATGTCTTACTGCAAGTTGAAAGGCTTGACAAACGGCTGCTTGCCAGATTTATTGACTTTGCTCATATCCTGTTGAAAATTCTTAATAATGGTGCTGAATTGGATATAAACATGTGCTTAATGTGTTTGAACATGAACCTTAAGCACTTTGCAAAGATTATCTGAAATAGGTGGCAACAGCACATGCATTTTCTTTTAAGAAACAGGCAGAAATGCTGTGCCTGTTTTTTATGAACAGTCTCTCTTGACAAAACATACTATAGAAACTTTGAGCTACCTGCTGGTCATTTTGGCAGGTCTCCACTGACTTTTCTTTGCATTGACCATGGATGGAGGTGGCAGTGTCCTGCTGCTAGCCTGCACCCATGATGGGGCTGTGCATGGGCAAGGATACAGCCACCAGGGAGTCTGCAAGTGGAAAAGACCTTACTCTAGAAGTTAGAGCCATATCTGAGGGTCTGGGAACATGAGGACAGTGCCAAACCCAGCCATTGAGTTGCTATGTGCCCACAGAAAGTGTGGTTTCATGGATGCATTTTACAGTAGGGCCAGCTCAGGGAGTTCTGTTTCATTGCCTTTTCTGCTTATCCTTCTTCCTCAGCTTGCAGAGCTGTGCTAGCATGGCATGGGAGACCCTTCAGCATAGTGCCTGTAACTGATGCAGGGGGTAGCCTCTGCATAATAAAAATGAACGGTAAGGTGAATAACCTAAACTAAAACTTCTTTTTTTTTTTTTTTTTTTTTTAATACATCTATGGTGTTATATACTTTTTCCACATAACCAAAATAAATAAATAAATAAATAAATAAGAGTAAATCAGATGAACCTTAGAAGTTCTGGCCGAAAAGTAAAGTTCTTACATACATTCCCACCTGTTCAAAATCACCATTTTGCATCAAGCCTTTCTTTAGCATAGTCTGTTACGTTGCAGATCCCTATCTAGCTCTCTAATATGAGCAAGTGTGAATATTTAACCAAAATAAATCAATTTTATGGTGGAAGCTGTATATGCCAACTACAAAGCTGAGTTAGGAAATGCATCAAGATGAAATATACAGGCTCATGTCATAGCATCATAGAATAGTTTGGGTTGGAAGGTCATTTAGCCCAGCCTCCCAGCAATGACCAGGGACACCTTCAACTAGATCAGGTTGCTCAGAGCCCAGCCCAAACCTGACCTTGAATGTTTCCAGGGATGGGGCATCTACCACCTCTCTGGGCAACCTGCCCATTGGTAGGGCTATCTATTGTTACCTGGCTTAACAAGTTATCCTCAATCCATTCCAGGAGTCTCCTGGACTGGCTATAGCTCACTGCGCTACTTTGCCGGTAGATATTGGGATGTTTGAAGTCCCAAGCAGGATGAGAGCCTACATGTGTGATACTTCTTACTTAATTTTTACTCCTGTAGTTGCAGTAAGAAGACTTCATCAACAGGTTTCCCTTGATAGGGCAAACTGTAGTAGACATCAACCACAAGGTTCCCTTTGTTGCCTCAGCCTCTTATTCTCACCCATAACCTTTCAACCTGCTGGTGGATATTATTCAGAGACAGCTCTTCACACTCTATCCATCTCTTGTTCTAGAGGGTAATGCCTCCACACCTCCTTCCTCACCTGTTCCTTCCGAACAGGCTATAACCACCAATAGCTGCACTCCAGACATAACAATTAAGTCGTAGATTTTTAACAGCAGGGTGGATTAGAACTACTGTTCGTCTTACCTTGGACCTGGGAAGGTGAGGGAGAGAGGACTCCATATTTAAATATACTTAAATTGTTTATAAAAAATCATCCTTTTTCTAAAGTGGTCTCTCATTTCTTGTTTTTCTTAAAAATAATAATAAAAAAATAATCCCCAGAGTGTACAATCTCCTACATCATTTGCCAGTACCTAGGAGCAAAGCTGACCTGAAATTCAGGTTCAGCTCATTTTCATTTTTCCTATATGCAAACCAGCAAAATATTCTCAGCTCGTGTAGCTCAGAAAGCCAACCGTATCCTGGGCTGCATCAAAAGGAGTGTGACCACCAGTCAAGGGAGGTGATCCTGCCCCTCTACTCTGCTCTCGTGAGACCTCACTTGGAGTATTGTGCACAGTTCTGGTGCCCTCAATGTAAAAAGGACATGGAACTGTTGGAACAAGTCCAAAGGAGGGCCACGAGGATGATCAGGGGACTGGAGCACCTCCCG
>JANRGW010043953.1:0-22120 GCA_024733675.1 Psilopsiagon aymara | reverse complement strand
CTATAGGCCCCCTTCAGATATTGGAAGACTGCTATGAGGTCTCCACGCAGCCTTCTCTTCTCCAGGCTGAACAGCCCAACTTTCTTAGCCTATCTTCATATGGGAGGTGCTCCAGTTCCCTGATCATCCTTGTGGCCCTCCTCTGGACCAGGATAGGAACGTATCAGTCAAGACATGCAGCTGAGCACAGAGCTTCCTCATTAGGGTGGCTCATTAATGACTGATTACCACAGACACAAGGGAGGCCCTTTCACCACTCCCCAAACCATCACAGGAGGGGGTCATCCCTGTGGGTAGCCTGTGCTGCCTGTAATTGCGTGTGTAGAGCTCTGAATGCAGCAGCTAGAGCTGGACTATGGAAAGAGAGGTCCATGTGGTTGGGGTACCTGCAGCTGCAGTGAGCTTAGGGGCTGAAAGCGTGTATGCACATAACTATGCCGTATATACATCTTTACAATTGTGCTACATTGATGCCTATATTTGACTTTCATCTTAAACAGACAGAGAGAAGAAACAGGATTAGGCTACCTATGCCACTCATAATTGTGTGACTGCCGTGAGTCCTCTGTGTCGATCCATACGTGTACATAACCATGTAGATACATGCACACAGAGATGCATATATATATAAAATGAGCATATATATCCATTGTGGATAGATGCTGGACCTGGGGACACAGAGCTGCAGCAGCCTCACCTCTATTTTGGCTGTCAGATTCTGCACGCACTCACCCTGCTCACTCTCTTGAAATGCTATAAGACCTTCAAAATGTATTTTTAAAAATAACTGGTATAGAATAAAATGTAAAGTGTTGCTAGAAAGCATCAAACAGTTCTTCTGAATACTGTATCACCAGATAGGAGCCTTAATCATGAAAGGCTTTTTGCAGCTCTGCATGATATCCCTGAATCCAGCTGAGGAATCCTAATGCCTACAGGAGGCTTTATATGTCTTTACACAGCAACTTGCAATATGAAAAGGCACTGGCTTACTCTATGCCGCTAAAATGCTTACAGACCCCCTTTTTAGTATCTCAAAAAGTTATCAAAGAATCACCCTTCTTTCGATGTTGGTTTCTTGTAAAAAAGTTTTACTCCCTTGATCATGTATATGTGAATGTTGCTAAAGAATAACATAGATAAAACAAGAAATTGAACTAACTCCAGGGTTTTCTTTAAATCTATATATAGGTAACTAGGAAAAGTTCAAGAGTCCATCCTTATCAAGAAAATACTACAAATACACATTTGGGAAAACTGTTTCCTGCTTTCAGAGAAACCATTTCAGCTGTGGAGTGCAATGAGGACATATTATAGGCAAGAAAATACAGGGAAAAATTATTCACTGGCTCAAAGGGACTGGAAAAGTCTAGGAAAAATCAAAATGAATAACAAGTTTCCAGCCCCTTGACCCTGAGAGTGAACTGCATTTAGAAATCAGAGGCTCACTGTGAAGTACTAGGTACTGCTTTTCATTGCAGTACAAAAATAGGAAGCCTCAAAACAGAGAAAAGAACAAATTCTCCTCTGTTAGGTTCATCTTGAAAGAGTAGTAAGCTTTGGTTCTCAGTGTTTACCATAGATGAGAGAAGCTATATTACAGGAGCTGAAGTCAGCTGTGAACACAGAGTTTTGAGATGGTGCTAATTTCTTGTGGGAATGAGGGTTCTTTGGTGTAGGTCTAGCTCCCGAGAAAAGGTTTGACACAAAATTCACTGAAGACTTTCTCTGACTACAGATAGCTTTACATCATGTCCAGAGGACCATTCAGCCTGACTTTCATCTATAGAGCAGGAACTCCAGGACTTGATGGGATAAAGCAGGTCAGAGCAGTCTCTCTCACAAGCATGAATCTGAAGACAGCAAAGAATATTCTGCCATGGCAGAAAGGCCAAAGTGCATGGCAATGCAAAGAGGACACACCATACCAGCATTTCATGATCCTGATCCTGAATTCTCCACTGGTTGTGGTATTCAACACCAGCCACAAGTTACTTCAGGTTCCATGAATTAAAACTCTAAGATGACAGACTGAATTGGAATATCAAAAACATAACGGATTACTAGAGGTAGCCCTTTTATTAATGCACAGTATAAAGCACTGTAAAGAGGTACAGACATCTCACATTTAAGGCTGTAGATACTCAGGTATTAAGGAATGAAGTCTAAGCCATAACTTAAAAACATAAGTTAGGGACACAGAGTTAGCAAAAGAACTGAGATTTACCTGAGTTTCTGTGACTGAAGATGCACACCTGTAATCCAGGTTTACAATCTGTCCCCTTGCTGTATCTTTGCCTGCTGCTTCACAAAACAGAAGTGGCAACAAGAGCTCCTTTTCTTCCTGTCTGTGCTTTAGAACAAGGATAGAAACTTCCTTCCCAAGACATTTCCCTCACAAGTCTGAAGGTAAGTGCTCTCTGATGTGGTCTATTAAAGCCACTTAAATAAATGTGAGAAATAGTGTCCAGCCCCTCCCTAATGGCATAAACCTGCACCACATGCCATCCAGCCCAGAACAGTAGCGCATGCATTGCAAGTCTTCCTTAGCAATGATATGGTTTGAGATGCGCATAAGTCTCTCTTAGGAGATGGAAAGGTGCTTTCCTGGGGTAAATGAGAGAGGAAGAGATGGCTATTGAGCTTAGTCTAATTTGCACCCTATTTTTTAACTCTGTAAATTTGAATATAACCAGATTTTATTTTACTTCTATTTGAAACAAGGAACATTTTAATTTGTGCTAAAAAAACCCACATAAAGCAGTTACACCATGTTTTAACAATACTTCCACTATAGAGGATAAAACCCCACGTTTCCTGTTAAAATAATGGTGTGCACTCATGCTGAGGTTGGTTCCCAGCACAAATTTTCAGTAGTCTAGCTCAGGAGCTTAAAATCTAGAAGTAAGCTTTTCACCATGTACAGCTTGTGTCTTCTTATTCACATTGCACTCTGCTTTTAGAGACACAAGGCCAGTCAACTAGAGTTTCAATTCCTTAAAATCAGAGTTATGTTATTGTGCATGGGTTTCCAACACTAACAAAATTACTTGTATCCAAAATAAAACCCTTAAATGAAATTAGGAAAAATACCTCATGTCCTTAGCAGCAACACTGCTATTCACAGCGGCTGAAATGCCTTGTTCCACATTCTGAAAAATAAATTTGGAAGCCAAACTGCATAATCCTGCCTCTTTCAAAAAACTGGTATTTGCCACACCAAACAGCAAAAAAAGCATTAAATACGAATCACATCTATTTGCACATACCTAGTTATTTTTAATCCTAAGTAAGCAAATTTAGATTGCTTGAGGGCAAAGTCATCTTACTGACTGCTGAAAAACAGCTGTATATGGGCCTCATTGGGCCATATAAGCAGAGGCACGGGCTGGAGACATGTGCATGCATGCAGGTCATGCCACACAATGTTCTTGTGTGCCCCACCACAGCAAAACGTTGAGCACTTACTATTTTAGCCTGGTCAGGATGCATCCATTAGTGTTAATCAGACGCTTAGCAGTGAGGGAGAAAAAAAAAATGCATCTGTTTCCTAGAAAAGCTATGAAGACAACCTCAAATTCTGAGTTCTCCCCATGGGAAAGTTAATAAGAAGTCCCCAAATGTGCCTCATGTCTTTATACAACAGGAAATCTAGTTAGATACAAATGCTGACAGTCTTGTCTGCTCTATCTGAGATGTTTCAGGTCATGAAACAGACGTCGCTCGGCTGAATACTACACTCATGTTCACAGGACAAACCGCAGCAATACTTTGAAACCACAGCTAATCCTATCCAAATGGGAATGTAATCTGTTTGAATAAATAAGAATAAGAAGTAAAAAGAAGAGCAAAGCCAAAGAATAATGAGTGTTTCTCAGAGCTGTGTGCCATGGCTAGCTGAGTATCTGAAATTGGAGTTGCATCATTTACACTTGTGTACACTGAAGAAAACAAACCACGCCCTGTAAGGCAACATGGACAAACATCTTGTGTCAAAAGACTCCATGGGCTAAACTGTGAATTTCTGCTTGGTGGAGAGTGCTCTCTGAAGTTGCTGCATATTAATTCCTTCTGTAATTGTATTCACACAGGCATATACACTTGCATTATAACTTTTTCATCTTCTACACCACTGAACATTAGCCGCAGCCAGAGCCAGAATGACTGACTCCATGGCACATGGTGTGACTAATGCAGAGCTTCTTGAATGGCGTGCACTCACTTTCAATGATGTCCAAACACTGCATTTCTTAGTACTTTTTGCCATAACCCTTCAAAATGTTTCAAATGGTTGCAGTGGAGCCTACAGTTATATTGTATCTATTCCTACTATATCACACACAGAATTTATGGATATTACAAACTGAACTGCAATAATATGAGTCTTCTATCTAACATAAAACCTTCTCATCTAATAACTTGAAGATAACATATTTGATACATATAATGAGAAATAAAAGCACAGTGGGTATTAAATGCCTCCCCCATGCCGAGGTATTTGGCTGTGTGTCAGTCTGCAATGCCAGCTGACTGCACTGCAAAGGTTATGGCCCCTGACCTGCCCTGGCTGCCTGTCATCTCCCCTTCAGTGGAGATTAACGCTTGCCCTACACTGCTGGTGTGGCTGCTACCTGGCATATTCTGTCACCTTTTCAGCAGAAATAGCCGTATAAAAAGAGAACAGTACTGGAAGCTAACCTGGCTGACTGTGACTTAACAAAAGTGGGTCTCAGAAGCAGCTTTCCTGGCTGCTTGAAGCACTGCCACACCAGTTGGAGCAGCCCATGATCAGCTGGGATGAGGACTTCTCCATCCTGGCAAGCTGAAAAGACAATGTGATCACACATGAGCTGCAAAACCCCTGCTTCTTTCTCTGACACCCTAAAACATCCCAGCTTCACACCCAAAGACCCTTCACCCCACAGACCTATAGCTATTCACCAAGCCTGCTCTGAGCACCTACTTCTTAAAAGGCTCTGAGAGAATGCAGTGCTAAACACTGCAGGTCTGGCAGATTTCTTTTTTCATTTATGTATAGTTTTAAAGAAACAATCTTTTAATACATATGAAAGGTAGAATGACCATTCCCCATACATCCTACAATAAATCTCCCTGGAGAAATCCAAAATCCCTAACTCCTGCTAGATGGCCCCACCTTCCACAGCAGGGTCTGCTCAGACACTGAACTAAGGATGAAGCTATCCTAACCCTGTGCCTCCAGTTCTCTACTCCAGTTTGTTATTGTTTCTATTTCTCTTTCCCCGTGAATATTTGTGAACTAGCTTTTATAACTGCTCATGTCATCCCAGAAGAAATTTAAGTGGAAACACATGTGACTTTTACCATTTTCCTTTCTGTCACAAGGATCAAAATAGCCACAGGGAAACTGCCTGCAGTGTTATCAGAATCACTTGTCTGCAGTTTGGCAAAGTTCACATGCTGGCAAGTCCTAGAATTGACTAATGGCAGAACCTGGAAAATAGTCTTTAGCCCAGCATTTTTGGGAAGAAGCTCCTCCTGAAATCAGAAGAACTACAGACATTTTTATCTACACTTAAATTCTACCAGAACTGATAATTCATCTTATTCCCTCAGCTATAAAATATAGTTTCACTTTTTTCTGAAATGCTGACCTTGTGTAACTTCACTCAAAATCTCCCCAAATAATAAGATCTAAAAGCCCTTAGAATAACTCATTAATTATGCAACTATGTGAAAAGAAAAGAGCCTCCCTTTTTGTTCAGCAGCAACAGAGATACTCCAAGATAATGTGAGGACGTCAGTGCTGCTGTGATCCATATAGGATTCCAAATATGCCTGTAACCAAAACCTCTTTAAAGTACAGCCTGGGTTAAATAAACAAGGCTGTACATGACTGCTGCAAGCAGCCGTGCTCAGCTGAGTTCAGTTGCTGCATATCCAAAGGTCTTGCTGGATGAATATTCAAACAATGCATTCAGCCCCATGACATTGGATTCTGCTAAAGAAAATTCCAGGAGACCTCTGAGGTCTGATTTGCCACAGCGTCCCTGGGAAGAGAATGTAGAGATTAATGACCTGAAAGCATAACACAACAATCTGGAAGAAAATATAAACCATACTGAACAAGAGTTGTGAAAAAGGTAAATAACTGCAAACAGCCATAGAGTATCTTTGACAGATATCAAAACCACTTTCAGGGCAGAGGAGAAGGGAAGGAAAGAATACAAAATCGTAGTATCAGATGACAGCACATAATATGCCAAAGAAGAATTTTGACCAAAAAAAAATACATAACTGTGCACATACTGTGAAAATGTGATGTTCTAGCCAAACTAGGGACCAAACTACATGGGAAAATCAGCCAAGAGTTGACCATACTCCTGACTCAGAAGGGCTATGATGCTGAAGACATCATGCAAGTACACTTATTATTTAGAAGAGTGAAATACTAAAAGGAGTACTCTTTCCTTAGTAGCCAAAAGCACAGATTGTGCAAAGCTCTCACTTAAAACAAAGAAAAGCCTTCCTTAATTTTTCAGCATCAGACCAAAAACAAGAGAAATTTTTCCTTCATTTCCAGTTATTGCATATACAGACAATTGTGACCTCTTGCTGGGTAAATACAGGAATGACGAGTTCATTGACTTGCATCCTCCTGAGCACACAGGCTGTGGTCTGATGGGATATCTATACAAAAATTATATCTAACACTTCTTACTTCCCAGCACCCAGATTCACTGTTTCTTCCTTATTTTTGGGACATGAAAGAGAGTGATGCTCTCCTCAGCCCAATGCCAGCTGTCTCAGAAGGACTTAGGGGATACAGTACCCTCTGAGCATACAGGACACCCACACTCACACAACTCGTCCTCAGGAAGCAGCACATCAGGATTTCATTTGCCACCCATCCCATCGTACTTTACAGGTAGCTTGGGTATGAGCACAGTTGTGATTCATCTGCTCTAAGATCACATCTTAAGCTTAGAGTGCTCTTAGCCATGTGCTGGAAAAGACATTCTGGAATAAAAGAAAGCAAAACAGGTACAAGAACAGACAATACAAAAATAAGGAAGATAACATAAAAGCTGCATGACTTCTTTGTTTCTTTTGCAGTCCATCTTTATAGTGGAAGGACATTAGCAAGATAACACCTATGCTTACTCTCTCTTGAATACGCTAAAGATGAGAAAGACCAGAAATAATGAATGCCAGGTACGGTTTGCATCCAGGGATTCTGAACAACAGACATGTAAAAGGTGACTGACAAGATGAATAACTATGGTCTTTAGTTGTTTTATTTCTAAACAGATCTATTTAGACAAGCAGACAAGTGCTTACAACTCATCTACAGTGTATGACATTTTTAGCCCAAAAAAATAAACAGCAAGCTTTCAGAATGTGAAAATCTTCTGTACTATGATCTTAAGTCTTATCCTTGTATTAAAACAATAGATATTAAATTCAAACAGTAAACATCTGCTGATGAAGTTTACAAGAAAGTTAAACCACTCAACTGGACAACAAACTGATTCAGGACCTGTAAGATGCATCAAAGTGACAAACTAGCAAAGTGGTTTGATCAATCACAAATTATTTTGCTAATACTAAAGAGCATTTTCTTCAGTTTGGCCCAGTTCAAGAACTAGTTCATTTAAAAGCTGAAGAACTGACTGAAGAACTGATTGGAAGAAAGGTTCCTCCCTCTCCTTCCTGCTCAAATCTATAAAAACTTGGCAGAAGAGGCTTCTATGGCTCTAAAATCTGACACAAATGGAAATAAAGGACAATCTGTTCCGACTATCTCCCTATATCGTCCAGGATTTTTGACAAGTTAGTAATTCCCCTAGCTGTAGGGCCAA
The DNA here is from genome assembly GCA_024733675.1 of Psilopsiagon aymara. Lineage (NCBI taxonomy): Eukaryota > Metazoa > Chordata > Aves > Psittaciformes > Psittacidae > Psilopsiagon > Psilopsiagon aymara. The sequence goes on along the minus strand of JANRGW010043953.1, from coordinate 14,279 downwards.
AGCATGGCTTGTTTTTTCAAACATCTAGTATACCTGAAGTAGGCTGAACACACACTAGTGCATTTTGCAGTCTAACTTCATGTAAAAGCAGTTCTGTCCATATTCCATATTGCTACTGACACTCAACACATGGAACAGCTATCAATCAATACAAATCAATGTTACAAGACAAATACCTACGAGAAAGAAAATTTAAAAATGGAACTGAAGACCCAGACAAGAAGCAAATGAAGAGTTATAACTCAGCTAGAGACAGCATATGACATCTTTAGTACCTGGAAAAATTCCCCCGCCCCGAAAAATTGAATAACAACCTTTGAGAATGCCAGAAGCATCTGAGGAGAAAAAAAAAACAACTGAATATGTTATTTTTTTTTCCCTAGTTTACTATAATTTATTCAATGAAATTACAGATGCAATTCACACCTTTCCCTTTATTTTACAGATAAATTTTACAGGTTTGGTGATGGTTCCCAGTGACCTCTTTCCTTCTCTTTTCCTTGGTTAAAAAGGAATTTTGCTTGTCTGAATAACCACAGCACATGTCTGCAGCCACAGTTATCATTTATTTCAGCTGTGTTATGAGGCAAAATTAGGGTGTTTACCTACTCATAATGGTCAAGAAAGACTTGCAAGAGCTTTTTGCTGAGACCCCCCAAATCAGTTAAAATTAGCTGCATTTTCTCTGGAGTCTGTTCCTTGTTCCTGAAGGCTGTTTGCAACCCATTTTATTGTCCTAAAGAAATTAACCCCATTTTAAATGGTTATGGGTGAATGTATTTTCACAAAAATACCTCAGCTGCAATTCATATGAGCTTTTAAAGCCAAGAGGGAAACTGAGGATGGGGAATAGGAGAAGACACCTCACCTATGGTTATCATTAGCCAGGGAACCATGAAGCATTTTCCGATCATAGAATCACAGAATGGTTTGGGTTGGAAGGACCCTTAAAGATCATCAAGTTCCAACACCCCTGCCACAGGCAGGGACACCTTCCACTAGACCAGGCTGCTCAAGGCCGCATTTTAAATTATCTTAATGGAGCAGACCCCAATAGACCCAAATAACCTGGAGCAGAGTGGAAAGAAGATCCTGAAAACACTGAACAGAGGCTGAAAAATTTTCAGGTTACAAATAAAAGAGCTCTGGCCTTCTCAAGACTCGTGTTTAGACAGATTGTAATTAAGTGGGTGGGTGTTTAATAACTTCATTTGCAGCTCACCATCAACAAAGCCAAAAAAAACAACAAGAACAGAAAAAAAAAAAGGCAACTGCAACAGTTCCAGATTTTTGCACATATACAAAATGTAACAAAGTAACTGCCATTTTTTTTGCGAATTACCAAAATTCTGACCTGGATGGACCAGACTAAATGAAAAAAGAAAAAAAAAGAAAATAAAAAGCATCCTTCTCTTTTAGCATTTTGACAGTTGATAAATGCAATCCCATTTGAGAGGCCCCCAGGAACTCAAAATCTGTAATATAAATATACTTGTAAAATGTAAATATCCAGACCTGAAACTTCTGATGATAAATCTGCTTGTGTAACTTTGACTCTAAACTCAAGTGGGAAGAAGTAATTAATTACACAGTCACCCAGATTTTCTCTAGCATTATGTGCTACACATTTTCTTCTTTATCTCTGATCATATTAATGCTTTTGCTGGAATAAGCAGTGGATACGCAATCACATGCAAAAATGAAAAGCACCTGTGAAAGTCACATGATAAAACCATTTATATAGCACTTTCTTCCTAATACACAGAAGAGCCCTAAGGATTTAAGAGAAGCAGACAATCTAAATCTTCAGCTAAATCATCTCCATGGTATACATCTTCACCAACAGATTCAGGAGCAATGCTCTGCCTCTATGTTCAACTGGTTCTTATCCCTACCCAGAAGCAGGATCTGGGTTTCCACCAGACGTGCTCCTCCTGCTCCACTGCCTCTTCTCTTCTACATGAAGGGAATAGTCACATACAAGGAAAGCAATATTCAACCTAGTCACATGGCTTCTGCATCTTAGCAGATGAGGATCAGCTCCCTAGCACACCCCTGTTTCAAAAGTGGCACTTACACCAAGATGCACCATGTGCATCCCTTAGTTTACTGGTCAGTACTTGGTGAGCCAAAGATCCTCCTTCTATGCTAGAATGGCACTGGATAGGAAGATCTGAAGCTAATTTACTAAACACAAAAATAAAGAGGACTTTGGAGGAAAACATTATGCTCTACAGCTTCCTCAGATGTGAGGCCAATATTGAATCTTTATTTTTGTCCAGTTTTCACACATACCATTTGGCCTCCCAAAGCCAAATGTGGGAAACATTCTGCCCTTTATTTGAACATACACAAATTATTCATGCACGAAACTATACAGGAACATACGCATGTGCAAGAAATGTAATTGTGATGTTATGTGGGTGTAGTTCTTTTAAATCCTACCTTTTCAGCTGTGTATTTGGTTCTGACCTCTGCCATATAGAGATGAAATTATATGAAAGCATAAAAATGAGTGATGTATTCATGTCTTATAATTCAACACTTGCAAACAGCATAACAGATACAACAATAATCATAAGCATTGAACATTTCTTTCTCATTCACTCTATTAAGTCATAGAAGTAACACACTTCCTAAATGAACATTTCTTGCTCCTCTCAAAACATGAACAAGTCTCTCTATGAAGCTCTGTCTAAGCCACAAAGTACTGAGAAGCTTAGTAGCGCACCTACAGAACAAAGAAGAACAGTAAAGAAGTGTCAAAATTAAATAAGCCTGTGGATGTAGGAAGTCTGGAAAGTGACAGATCCCATCTTACACAAAAGCCTATGAAGAGATTCATGCAGGGACATATGGAAGTAAAACATAGTGGTGATTGATGGGACAGCTTAAACAAACACACCTAGAATCACAGAATCATAGAACAGCTAGGGTTGGAAAGGACCTTAAGATCATCTAGTTCCAACCCCCCTGCCTTGACCCAAATGTCCAAAATGTTTTTTAAAGAAATACAGTAAATATGAAAGAGTGTCAAGTGAAAACAAATCAGGTCCTTATCTCACCACCACAGTTGACATCGTATTACAGCTTCTCAGTAGGTGTTCATGTTAGATTAGGCATGGTAAGCCCTGGTAAATACAGTCCTCCCTACTACAGGAAGGCAAATCAACTGAAAAAACAAACCCCAATCACAGACAGAAATAAATACAGTCAAGTGGAGACCACAGCAGGGTCCTGACTGACAAAATCACACTGTATCGTATTTGAGTGAATACTACTTTTATTAAAATAAACACATGTATTAAAAATTGACCATGTGTTCTGATTCCCTGACAAAAAATTACATTGCTTCAGTCCCAGAATAGGAACCAGGATACCCTCTATTTTGCCAGTATAAAAGGCCATATTTCTTTCACGAGCATTACATGACCAACCCTAATTTTAAAGCTGACTTATTTGTGACCTTTTCCTGTTAGGAAGAGCATGGTGTTTACACATCTGTTGAAACACCATACAATTTGCAAAGTAATATTTGATTGATTCCAGAAGATGTTAAGACATGTTTTAGATAAGATCACCACTGGTAAAGAAACCATGCCAACTAAAATCAATAGGCTGCTTGATAAACCTTCATGTTCATAAACCATACCAATCTCTTTGTTTAAAAATAAATAAATAAATAGCAGAACTTGCTACAAAGGTCTCTGATTTTCTGGCTAGGAATATTTCTCATTCAGATTAGTGCCTTGCATTCTTGCAAAACAATCATAGAATCACACAATCATAGAATAGTTAGGGTTGGAAATGACCTTAAGATCATGTAGTTTCAACCCCCCTGCCCTGGGCAGAGGCACCTCACACTAAACCATGCCACCCAAGGCTCTGTCCAACCTGGCCTTGAACACCGCCAGGAATGGAACATTCACAGCTTCCCTGGGCAGCACATTCCAGTGCCTCACCACCCTTACAGGAAAGAATTTCTTCCTCATATCCAATCACAGCATGGCACTTGAAAGTCTGGCATATTCTAGCAAGATAAAGGCATCATAAAAATTAATTCTGCACGTGGCCAGGCTCCTACAATGTCTATGAGCAAACCTGAGCCCAGGATCAGAAATCAACCAAAAGCTGATATACATACCTTTAAGGAGAGACGACTGTATTCTTTTAAAATTGAAAATCTTAATTTTTTCAAGTAGTTTAAAGGAATTCAACAATAAGATTAAATACACATACAGTTAATTCAAAGATTAGCCTTGGTGATTTCCATTTAAGATTAAAAGATTTTAAAATAAAAGATTTAAAATCTTACACATTAAATATTGCACAAAGAGTATCATTTTTCTTGTCCTATTTATGGCATTGCATGGATTTATGAGAAGGTGCGTGAAAAGTGCTTTTACATGTCTTAATGCTTAAAGCATATTCTCATTTCCTTAATTTTAAACCCATTATTTTCCTCATTGTCCAGAAATGGTCACTTCTGCTCTTTCAGTGAAATAAGCTATTTTAGAAGCAAAGCTCAGCCACCTCCTCCTGATTTTAACACCACACAAAGAACACTTTTACAACTCAGCTGGGGTAAAGGGTGGAGAAGCAGCAAACTAGGTCACTTTTACATTCTGATGAAGAGACTTTTCAAGTCAAGTCCCGTAGGTGAGATAGCACACAGCGCATGTGGGCCCTTCAGAGAGCCCACAGACACAGGACATCCCACAGGGCCAGGTCCATATGTCCAAGAACATGCCCAACAACACGTCCAACACATGTTCAGCTGTTTTGCCACCAATACAGCAGAGTAATCTTGTGGTGGCTAAGCCCTGGGTGTGCAGAACTGCCCCATAAGCTGCAACTGCTGCACAGGGAAGATTTCTGTGCATTTGCCTCCAGCACTACAAATATAGAGCTACCAGGGGAGGCTTCACTGCATCTGCCTTTGTGCTGTCTTTTTGTGAGATGTTTGCTCAGAGAAAGGTAAATCATTAGTCTACGCTTGGTAATGGCTAACTACCAGGGCAAGGTCTTCTGTGAAAGCCATCGATGCCCTAACAAGGTTGAAATATTGAACCCTGGATTAGAAGTTGCCTGCTCTACTCTACTCTCAGCTCTTCATGCACAGATATAATCAAGGCACAGAAATACTCATCTTCCAGGACAAAAGATAACAATTCCTCTTCTCAAATGACATCACCAATAATTCAAGTCACATTCCTGAACTTGCATTTACAAGTAAGAGATTTGGCCTCTTAAGTGGAGAATGGCTCTTCAGCTTTTGGCAGGTTTTTTGCACTTTTTTCTCCTTTTTTATTCCCAGCACTAAAAAGTGGACACTGCAAAACCAACTTTTACTGAAGTAAGTTTCCCTTCCATCCCAGCAAGTTCTCGCAGAAGTAACCCCTGGTTTGGGGCCAATGATACAGTTCTGGAGGGCACCAGGATCAGAACTGTACCAAAGAACTACCCAGCAACTTCTTTGTGAGACATTATTAACCATTATACCAAGGTGGAAGCTTGACAATCTGTCTCTAGAAAGTATGGAATGAAGAACATGAAGACACCTATCCAAACAAAAGATAGTGTCATGCTTCAGGGTACACCTCTCCTTGTAGGGAGCTGAGGTGCTAAAGAAGACAAAAGCTGTGCCCTGGTTGTACTGGGTCTGGGCAGGAACAGGGTTCCAGGCAATGAAGCACCCCAGGGTACTGACTGTGTTGAAGGCTGGTTCACCTTTCTCATAGAGAAATAGTGAAAGAAAGTGTTTAGGAAGAAGCTTACAATTACTGTTGCTGACAATGTAACAGTTCAGAAGTAGTTAATTGGTCATAACAAACAGGCAAGAAACTCAGAAGGTCCTGGTTAGCAACACAAGGAGGAAGCTCAGCACAACTGTTATGTATAAACAACTGCCGCTTTCTCCTACTTCATCTGCACCTTTATCAAAGGACAGGCTCGAAAACTGAGTGCTTTCAGACAGAATTACAGAGCTAAGTTTCAAGGCAAACATATATAAACATCTGTTAGGTAAGTGTTAATAATTCACAGCAAGACGCCAGCTCTCCATTAAGACATTTAACGTGCAAAGAAAACATTGCAAAAGGTCCTTGGAATAAACTGAATAATTTTCAGACAAAGGAATTACTTAACCTACTGGCATTGTTTGCCAAGACGTTCTTTTTGCTGCTCTAAAAGAAAAGAAAACAGAAAAAAAAAAGGTGTTTCTGTGTAGAATTTAAATTTGTGTATTAAAACCACACATGTAACTGCCTCTCTTTCTGACCACGATAACTCTGCTTTGCCAGCTGAAGGGGCAGAATCCCACTCTTGTCCAGCCACTTCAGTAACACAGTCCAAGGGCTGGTACCTTCACAACTACCACAGCTGCCTCGTGACTAAAGCACACCGTCCGTCTTTGCTCAGCAGATAGAAAGGGTAACAACAACACTGCTCATAGGGATTGGGAAAGAAGATCATAACACTCCTCTTTGGAACGGGAGTAAAACTGCCCCAGGCAAGGGGCTTTCGGAGCCAGACAAGGACAGGAGACAAGTGGATTGGTGAGGTATCACTACAGGGACAACATCTGAACTTGGTTTTATGCTTCCTCTTCGGCTATCTCACATGTAAAGAGTGTCAAACTCCTTTCACACTACAAGCATGATCAAATACTCCAGTAACATACAGTATGTACTAATGAAACAGACACTGTAAAGATAAAAGTAGACTGATACTTTAATTAATTTACTTTTCATTTATTAATACTGCTTCTTCCCAGCACCTGGCACCCTCTCCTCAACAGTTTATTAGGTTTTATCAGATTTCTTAGCTTAGTCAGGGTGTCCACAGCTGCAGTACTCTGCGACCTCAGCAGACTGAGCGCAGCAGCCCTACAACACACCAGCTTCCCAGCTTAGAGACAGCTCTTCACACAACGCTGCGCTGTGCATCTAGACATACTCACCAGACAGAGAAAATCCAATGCCTATGGAAAGGAAGGCAGGAAGGTAGCAAAGGTCAGTATACGCAGTATTCCTCCTATCACCTACTTCCAGCCAGGAACTAAAACAACTTACTTTTATACCCTTTTCAATAAAAACCCCAGCCAGAAATCCTATGCAGATTTCTATCTTCTCTATTGCTCTGGCATTCTCTTTCCTTGTCTTTCCAACACAATGCTGCTTTGCTTACATTCATCCTTCATGCTCTTCAAACACTATTCAGCTTTGATGATGACACCTTATCTATGTTGAATTCCACTGCATCCCAGTCTGCATCAAACATCAAACATATCCCCCCCTAGCTAGCTGGCCCCATCCTCACAGTCTCTGTATGATTCCTGGTGCAACTGTATCTATCTCTTGTCTCTTCTATACAATTTCTGGAAAGAAAAAAAAAATCTCTTGTATTTATGTATCATCTTGTGCAGTGATGTCCTAACCTAAAAACAGGGTAACAAGACATTATGGTAATGTAAAAATCACCTCTGCAACTTAAGGTGACCAGTGGTGCAGGGCTGCCCATAGAAACCCTCTGGATTCTGTGTGGATTTTCATGCTGTCAGATGCCCATTTCTGTCCCACAACCCCCCTCAGTCAGGGAAGAAACAACAGATACTCTTATCACTCAACTTTACTGTGTCATCCCTAATTTGGGCATAATCCCAGTTTAAACCAGTTATCTAACAGCTAAATATAATTTCTCTAGGCTGTGTAGTTTCCAGAAATAACTAATGCTGTATCCTCTTCCCCCATCAGGGAAACACCCAGCGGCACTTGCCAGATCCCACCTAACCCCACTGCTCTATTCAGTAGGGACATTTGGCACAGAGACCTAGTCCTCAGCCAATGCTTCCTATGCTCCTGCATAGATTAGCCATCAAATCTGCAGGCTTATCTGCAGCTCTGATTTTTCAAGACTTATCCCTTGCAGGTGCTTCGATGAACCACCCCCAGGCAGCTCCTAAGGACCAAATGATTATCTGCCCACTGCTTCTGTCTCACTCTTCGGGAGGAAGCCAAAAGACACTCTAAGAAGCACCCAAGCTGTGAATACTCTAAATAAAAGATGTTTTTACAGAGTGGATGAACCCCATTCCACAGTACCTGGGGAGGAAGAAGGAAAGAGCTTAAGTTTTCTTAGTCCCTGCAGTAAAATCTGCAGCTGATCCTTTTTCAAACTGGGTAAATTTCTCCCTCAATGGTCTTGAGCACTGCCTCAACTCTTTTAGTTCAAATATTTCCTAAAAAGCTGAGAAGAACAAAAGCAAACCAGAAACAGAGTATTTCCAGAGTTATCCTAATACAAAGCATGGAAAAAAAAAAATTCTTCATTTCTTCCAAATTCTGCATGTTAGATCCTTTTCTACACATTGATGTTGTGCCAGTTGAGCATAAATCACCAGTTCCTCACTCTGAAGTAAATGCAGAAGCCCTCCAGTTCTCTCCAGAGGCAGTTTGATCTCCAGAGGCAATTTGATCTCACAACAGCTCACAGGCCTCCTTGCTCTGGAAGCTCCTCAGTAAAAGGAATTTGGAGGAGTTTGGTAGGGGCACCTACCATCATCTGAATCCAGCACGGCGGTCCCTGATGTGGTGGCATAGGCAACTGTGAAGTAGCTGTGCTGGAATGTAAAGCAGTATCCCACTGGCTCACCACACTGAGCACTCAAACACATGTCTGAGGAGCCTCAGCTCTCACCCACCCTGCTTTGCAGTGTCTCATCTCCAGGAAACCACATTTTATAGCTGGGAGATGTTTCCTGACAGAACAAAGAAAGAGATGGACAATAAAACCTTGACTTACAGCAGAGATGTACATTACTAAGAAACAGTACATTTTACGTGATTTTTCTTTTCCTTGGCATTGCACATTGAAATTTTGTATAAGTAACATGCAGCTTTTTAGTAACTTGGACTCCAGATGTACTTAGATTGTTGTGAAATGGCAAAGCTAACATTTTTCCACATGGCAATGCTTCATGGAAGAGAAAGAACCTGACACAAAGAATATTTTTTTTCCATGCAAAAAACAGCAGAGCAAACATTATTTGCAAGTCTAGAAAGAAACAATATATGTATTAAATATATATATATTTTACAGGCAAAAATATCTTGTCACAAAAATTAAGTAATTCCCCCACAGTTCATAATACCAGCCACCTCAGAGCACCTCTAATTTCCTTTTCCCTTACTGTGCTCCTAAACTCTTCTCCTTCCTCTCATCAACCACTTAAAGGCTGGCTCTCCTGGGCAACTAGCCCTCACAGAAGGTGTGCTAATATAGAGAAGCAATTCACAAATTCGCTCCTCAGGGTTCCATTCCAGCATTCATTAAGGCTTGCAAAGCAAATTAGAGCACTTCACCACTGCACAGAATAATCTCTGCTACAAAGGGAGCCACAGCAACATAACCACTTATCCCAAGTATATATGGTACTTTGAGTGCATCAACACAATGGCTACCCCGGGTCCACATCTCCCTCTATGCTCAGTGGTCACCAGATCTCTGTTAGCCAACCCAGTATTTCCCAAACCTTCCCAGCTGGGCTTCTCTGTCTCTCTGTAAAGCCTGGGTTATAAAATAACCAAAATTAAAAAAATAATGTTTGACTTGATGGGAGGTCCCATCACACTCCCCACATGCTGCATGTTCTGTGTCCTCCAATAGCTCAGCAGCTGCTTCTGCTGCGCCATCATCCCCAGCCCTCAGGCCTGGAAGGAGACCCCTTCCCTTGCTTCTCTGGCCCTTTACTGCTGGCTCCAAAGAACATGTCAAGCACACCACCCTTTGCTTTTCTGCTTTCACACTCTTCTAGGCTTGGATTTTCTTCCAAGAGGAGTCATCAAGCAAGCCGGTCTGTAGCAAGCCCGTCTGTAGCTCCCCCTGCTACCTATCTTCTACAGGAATCATCCATGCTCTCCTTGGGAGCATCCCAACTAATTGTTCCCTTCCAGCTTTGTTTTGATTTGACCCAGAAGCTGCCAACCATATTTCTCTTTTTCCCTTGGCTTCCACTCCATCTGTCTGAGCTAGATCCAGCACAAGAAGAGCTCCTGCTTTCCTACAAATGCTTTGGTATTATTTTAATTAACGGGGCCAGTCACCCTCTAGCACAGCAATATGGTTATTAAATGCCTTTATCTCAACCAAAAAGCATACTTAAAAAAACTGTAAGGAGGCCAAAAATAAATAATTCACTGCAGAAGTCCCACTCTTCTCAACTGTAATTCAAGTGACATCTGAAGCCTGCTAACTTCAGCTACAAAAAAGCTGAAATCTCATGCTGAACGCTAAGTCCAAGTAGCTGGACTTGGTCCAGAAGGGCCTCCAGGAACTCTAAGCACTTAGAAAAGGTGTCCTGCCATCTGAGACCATAGAAAACTGTGTACACACCATAACTTAGTATGGCCATAAAGATGAGCTCATCTCTTCTCCTAGTGCCTTTATTTCCAGGGTGCAATAACTCTTCAACCTACCAAGCAATGCGTGATCTCTCTGTTCCCTATCCCAGGCATCAGGATTCAGAAGGCACAGTCCAGCTTCCAGCCAGTTTCTCAGAGTGATTTATAAACAACTAAGCCCTCAAACCAAGTATCTAACACCAGGGAGCTTTGTTTTCAAAAAACCCCCAGAGTGGAAGCGCTGACTGACAAATACTGCACTGCAGCATCACTCCTAGAATGTGCCCTTCAAGCCAGCTGTCACAGGGACAGAAGATATTACCAAAGAGCAGCAGATCTTCTCTTTTAATTCTGGAACTTATGCCAGACCCTGTACTCTACAGCAATCAGGATTTCCATTTGCCATCTGAGTGTATAAGCTGGATGCTACCAGATCAAAGAAATAAAGTACATACATTTGGAATTTAATAATGCACTGATACAGCTCAAGGCTTGCTTCTAAAAACCAAGCAGATAAGCTGTCACAAGCTGAAAACAACAAATGACAGTAGGAGGCAAATATAACAAGTTGTGCTAAAGAGCATAGTAATCACCACAAAACAAGCACGAGTAAAGCATGAACAATATTTAGAGAGACAAATTGAAAGTGCTACTGAAATGAGAAACAGCTCAAGAAAACATATGGACAAGACATGACCCTTTTACTGCTAAAAAATGGTATCGAGCTGTGTGGAAGGCCTCAGCAGCATAGAACTCTTCCTGTGGGAAAGAAGAAGAAAGGAAGGAGGCTCTGATTACTGTAACAAAAAATGAGGATACAAAAGATCTAGAATAAGGTTTCAAAACCTATCTAAATGATCTAGGAGCCTGAGGTTCATCATCAGAAATGAGCCAGGGGCTTTAGAAAATCTCATCACTAGAGATGATGGTTGGAACAGCAACCTTCCATCTTATCAAGCCACACCATGTGTGAAAGCTTCCCTGAGGGCCACGTGGCACAGTAGGCAGAGCCACAAAGTGCAGAGCAGCGCCAGGACAGCACCCCTGGCACAGCTCTCCCAGGAGAAAACCAGGACATCACACCATGAGTGAGATGGGACAGAGATGCCCTAACAGGAGTTAAAGCACTCCTCTTCAAGCAGCAGTGGCACTTCTGTGGCAATCCTGTTCTTCAGTCCTAATGAGGTTTTAATTCACTACTAATTTCTTACCTTGTTTCAGTCTTCTCCCCTTCCTTGTCTCCTTTTATTTGAACGGTGCAGATGTAATCCACAGTCACCTTTTATCTCCTTTTACTTTCTTGTCCATTCAAGGAAAAATGCACTTATTGAGACTGCAAAAGGTTACGACTCCAAGCCATCAAGCCTTTGTTTTACCGTGAGCAAGGTCCTTCTGTCAGCCCAATTTCACACTCAATGCTGGAGACTGCAGCTGCCTGACAAAACCTCTGCCAGCTAAACACAAGCTTGCCAAAATCGTTTCTCAAGAGCAAGAAGAAGGGACACAGGAGATCAAATGGTGACCAACATACACCAGAAGCTCAAAAAATCCCACCACCGCATTGCAAACAGCAGCAAATTACAACCTGTGCTCCTTTTAAATAGCAGCATGATGCATTTAGTTCAGCAAGCCAATTTTGTACCAGCTTTTTCTGGGCCATGTGGCCCTGTCTGCCTATTGCAGTCTAGTTTAGTTTAGCTTTGACTGATCTCAGTTACATAACTGTATCCTTAAGCTTTTAGTTTGTAAGGTCAGGATCAGGTTAAACTGCTGCTGTGTAAAGCAATATAGGCAAAGCCTCAACTGTCCGACTGCCACCCCTACTTTTCTGTGTCTCTGATGCAATTCCCATTCCAAAGCTCAGCAGATTTCCTTTCCTTCTCAAATACCTCTTAAATTTTTTTCTTCTTCTTTCATTTCACTCCAAGAATATTTTTACTCTTACAATGCACTCAGGAAGATGACAAAAATGAGATTTAGAAAAACTAAATTGTAAGGAGTGCTTCTTTACCATCATTTTACTACAGGCATTGAAGTGTTTTAAGCAGCACATCATAAGGATTGCCGTGAGCACACTGAACTATCATGAAATGGGGCAGGGAAAGATGAGTGTTTTTTGCCCAGTGTTCAATATTTTTAAGCTTAAAGTGAAATAACTCTGAAAAGCAGACAGAGTTCAATTTCAGAGCAAGTCTCAACTGCACACTGTCCTGGTAGATAACTCCTAAGCCCTGGGCTCCCTAATGCAGGAATAAGCAGGCAGGCTTAGTTAAATGAGCTGGCAGGAAACTTACCTGGCAAATAGTTACTGAAACTTCCACGCTAAATCCCCGCTGAAGTTCTGCTACAGCACTGTCAAGCCTGTCCCTGCAAAATCATTGAACTTGAGAAGGGTCTGGTTGTTTGGGTTTTCTTGAATTTTACTGACATCTTTAAAAAAACCCACCCTGGCTTTCTTTGCATTTGTAAGACCAATCATGTAGCTGCACTGTAATGATAGGGTATGCCGTGCAGAGTAGTAGCACAGTAACAACTTTGGAGAACAAGGCAATGAAAGAAATCACTCTTCTTATAAGCCTGCTTCAAATATTGATGCTGGAGAGCATCATACTTTCTGAACTAACCGAGTAACTTCTGTTCCACCAAAGGTATGATGTTGCACAAGGGAACACAGCAGAGTTTTCATTCTACTGTGGAAAGAGATAATACTCGAAGTCACTGAATCACAGGGAAACAAAAAAAAAAAGCTCAGAAGGGACCTCTGGAGGTTACTTGGTCCAATCTCCCGCTCAAAGCAGGGCCAGCTTTGAAATCTGATCAGGTTCCTTGGCGCCTTGTCCTGCGAAGGGTTGAAAGTTTTCAAGGACAGAGATTCCAGAGCCTCCGTGGACATCCCATTTCACTACTGAAACAATCCTGCTGTGAGTGGGTTTTTCCTTAGGTCTGCTCAGAATTCCTCTTGCTTTATCTTGTGACTGTCATTGTGCAACTCTGACAGCACGCAGCTCCATCTTTTCCTTAGTTCCCATGTAGGCAGTAGAAGTGGAATTAAGCACTCTCATCCCCCAACTGTACTGATGGCCCTCCACTCCACTTGCTGCAGGATATCAACATCTCCTTTGTTCCAGATGTGGATTCACACAGGTGAAGTCACTTCCCTTGAACTGCTGGTTACCTTTTTGTTCATACAAACCAGTACACAGACATCCTGTTATCCACATTAAACACCTTCCACTGTTCACTAACTGCTAACTGGTTTTGCTCTGATCCATGTGAGATGGTGTAATTTAGATGTATCTGGGCTAATAAAAAAACAAAACACAGGTGGGGGGCTCTGTTACATAGTTCACTCCAAGAAGGAATAACATTAGCTCTGTCACAGTTTATGAAACAGAAAGGTTCCATCTGAACCTTGACAAAGCATAGAAATGGTGTGTGCTCAGACCTCAAGCAGAGAAAAGGATCAAGGAGCATTTTGGACAGTGAGCCAGAGTTTCTTCAAATATGCACATTTACTTACACAATCTTACTAATTATTCTGCTAGAAAGTTGCTTTAAAACCCTTCATACAGGTTGACTGAGAATTACATCACGTTCCTTTAGTGAATATAGAATTAAGTCACTGTTGTGGTTTAAGCCATAAATCACACAGTTTGCTCACTCACTCCCCACTCTTTCTTCCCCCCCCCCAACTCCGGGGGGGGGGGGCGGGGAATGGGGAGAAGAATCAAAAGAATGCAACTCCCACGGCTGAGATAAGAACAGTCCAGTAACCAAGGTACAACACAAATCACCACAGCTACCACCAATAACAATAATGACCAGGGAAATACAAGGAAAGAGGACATAACTGCTCACCACCCAACAACCGAGCCATGA